>CM035169.1:140859229-140997740 GCA_020205615.1 Panax quinquefolius
TTGGGACAAGAACCCAGGTACCTTGAGAAATAAGTGCATTGATTTCTGAAACCATGACATCTCTCCAATGACGGGATCGAACTGCTTGGGAATAACAAGTGAGCTCAACTTCTGTATAAACTTCTATAGTAAGAGAAGTAGGCTGAGTTTGGTTAAGGCGACGAACCATCGCACGAGTGAGTATCCCAGATGGAAGCACAGGCCGAGATACGGCTGCTGGTGAAGGTGAAGTAATGTCAGGCTGTACCACTTGTAGACCAGGAGAGATAGGAGATAACTGAGGTGAGCATGAGGTATATTGGGCTGAGCAGCGGAATCATTGTAGAGGGAGTTAAGTGTACGAAACTTTGGTGAGATAGAAGAATTTGTAATAGTCGGTGGTGAGGAAGATTTGAGAGCAAGTACGGGAGTAGAAGAAGAAGGGGAAGAGGATGTATGGGTTAAAGAAGTAGTATGAGATGAAACATGATTGGATGTAAGAGGAGGAATAGTACTGGTGGGGAATTGATGCGTAGGAATGAGTGGAAGAATGGCCCATGGGGACTGGACAGACGGAGCAGGTTTAAGAACATTAGAAAAGGATGAAAATGAAAAATATATTTCATTAAAACGGACATGTCGGATAATGTACATTTTATTTGTGCGTAAATCTAAACACCAATAACCCATGTGAGTGGGACTATAACCAAGAAAAACACACTTAGTGGAACGAAAATCAGTCTTGTGTGCATTATATGGACGGAGGAAAGGAAAACACAGACAACCAAAAATGCGTAAGAACGAATAATCTGGAGGTTGGCCAAAAATGCACTCATAAGGTGTTTTATTTAGTGATACAATGGAAGGCATGCGATTTATTAAATATACTGCTGTGTCAAAAGAGAAATGCCAATATTTGAAGGGGGTATGAGAGTTGGCAAGGAGAGTTAGTCCAGTTTCAACAATGTGTCGATTTCGACGTTCCACCATACCATTTTGTTCATGAGTATGTGGACATGGGATGTGATGATTTATGCCAATAGAAGTAAAGAATTTATTTAGTGTTCGAAATTCACCACCCCAATCAGTTTGGACAGATTTAATGGAAGTATTAAATTGGCGTTCCACAAGTTTTTGAAATTGAATAAATGTAGAGTAAACATCAGATTTATTGTGCAATGGATAAAATCAGATATACTTGGAAAATGCATCAACAAAAATAATGAAATACTTGTGGACATCACATGAGAGAGTAGGTGACGGTCCCCATACATCACTGTAAATTAAGTCAAGAAGATGGGAAACTCGATGATTAGTAACAGGAAGATGAATTCGAGAAAATTTGCCCAATTGACATGCATTGCAAAAATTAAACTTCGAATCAGAAACAGATAATTTATTATTGAAAATGATTTTATGAAGAATTTTGGAATGAGGATGTCCTAGTCTACTATGCCAACAATCAGTTGAAGCTTTAGTGGCAACAAAGGCTGTTGGAGGTTTAGTGACAGAACTGGAACCATTCAGTGAATACAGCCCTTGACTACTCGGCCCGGACAACAGCAGTTTCTTCGACTTGCGATCCTTCACATAGAAACAATCAGGGTGAAATTCAAAAAATACATCATTGTCATGAGTGAATTTATTAACGGAAAGTAAGGACTTGGTAAGAGTAGGAACATGAATTGTGGATATATACACCCATAGCAGTCTAGATAGTCTTCATTTGAATTGTGGATATCTATCTAATCTATACATTTGAATATATCTTATGGATAACATGTTAACACTTATCTAATCGTGCTGTTATGGTAAGGTTGTTGTGGTGGTTTTGATATCCGAGTATTGTAGTCTAATATTCCATGAGCAGATTTTTCCATCTGGATTCACATAATTTAACAAATTGTTTCCAACGTACGTTAAATTACTGTTGCAATCATTTTCTGCCTACCAGATTGTGATGCTGTTTTTGTTGCAAATGGATATTCATTCTCATATGATTTTCGAAACATTAGATGCTGCAAAAAGTAGGAGATATCATGAAGAAAAATGGATGTTTTTAGATTTTACCATAACTACTTTTCTGAATACAGCCTGAGATGAAAACAAAAACCTGTTTTACCATAAACTGTACTCCATGTCTAGGTCATGGGTTCAAACTTCTTTTGTGGCTCTTGGGTGGCATTGGGCGTACTACTCTCCTCTTATGTGGGTTTTGGGTGGTGACCTGTCTGTCTGGACGCGACTTATTCCTGTAAAAAAAAAATTATTTTTATTTTTCTAACAAAAAAATTTAACAATCTCAAATTAAATAAAAAAAATTCGTTTACACATATTTTTGTATGATCTTTCAATTCGTAAAATTAAATTTTACTAAAAAACTTGATATAAACTCATATTAAATTTTACTAAAAAACTTAAGATAAACTAATTTTACAAAACTAATGTATATAACTTATATACCTTAGAGCCTAGAGGGTATAAGATAGTTATAACTTTTTGGAAATTAATTTTTACGATTATTAAAGTTTTAAAATTGGCAAATCATTGACTTCTGTTTTCGATACAATATACATTACGATTTATGTTTTAAATCGATCTCTTTTGTAATTAACATTGAACAATATACCAATCAAAACCTAAATCAAATTTCTCACGGCTTCTTCTGATTCTTCTTCTTCCAAAAGCTGGTTACAATATTAAAATTAAAATTAATATATTTTTAAATTACTAAATAATCCCATCATTTTTTTTAATAAAAAAACCCAACCAATTAATAGAATAAAGAGAGAAAACATAGCTAAACCTAATGTACTTTGTATGTGATTCAAATAAGATTGTCACGTATGCATGAGGTGGTGCATGTTTGTCATATTTATATCGGGGTTTGTACTTAGCTTCTAGAAAAAGGAGTAAATATGTCAATGGTTGTGAGACCTTGTTACAAGTTTGGTCATACAAACATTTTCTGGTTGGAAGGCCTAACCCTAGGCTAGATTCCTTATTTTGGCTCCCTAGGGCAATGGCCTGGACATACTCTGCCAAACATAAATATCCTGATATGAGGGAGAATCCACATCACCATCTGTGGGCGTGGGTATAATTATGAGGCTAGAATTGCAGGATCTGGTCGGGTCTCATTAATTCATTTCGATATTGTAGAATATCAAATGCTCGACCGGGTCATGAGGCAATACGGGTATGTACAAGGTATTCCGTCTACGGCTGAAAAACGTAATTTTCTTAGAGAGCCCATAGAACAAAAATTTGAGCCGGAGGATTACATTAAATTGAGAAAGGCGTACACTAAGCAATGGGAGATTTATATGGATTATTTTGAGGGACAAACAATTGCACTTGCAGAAACTATCCCCATGGATACGTACTTCACATGGTATAATAAAATTACCCGACAACAGTTGCATCGCCCTCGAAGAGAAGGAGATCCTAACACTTCCTATCTGCCTCGGTCTGTATATAATCAACATCGTATAATTAGCATAGTAAGCAAGTTAATATTTTGATACAATATTCAATTGATATAATGTTAGTAGTTTTTAATGCTAATGTATTTGTTTTAATTGGCATAGATTGAGAGTGCAAAATCCCTTCGGAAAAAAGTCTTCAAGTCAACATAGACTTTCCTACAAAAATATACACACGCATGAAAGATGGCTGAGACCTCTTGTATGGAATGTATGATGCGGATGTAAGGGATGGGGGAGAGGAATATGGGGGTCATGAGTTAGAGATGCCCACCGAGGAAGCCCACCAGGACGTATACGTCCCTAACACCTAGTCTGAATTGTCTCCCCTTACTCAGTTGACATACGAGGATGCATCTGCATTCATTGGGGATTTCTAGAAGTCCCCTTAAAGATTGTATTTGGACCGAAAGGGATTATACTAAAGAGACTTTGGGGGCATAAGATTCGGATGATCAATGAGAACTTTTTCTCCCCTACTCCTGCCAATCCACAAATGTTTTTCATTGAGCACCCCAAACGGTGGTACACATTTATAACACATGAAGATTGTGGGCCCAGGTGCAAAATTAGGGTTTACATGACCTAATTGAATTAAAAGCACAATTAAGGTTTCACGACCTCATTAAATGTGCAAATTAGAATTCCCATAACCTAATCGAATGAAGACGAAAAAAGTCAAAAATAAATGTGTTAGACCCGAGAGAAGCCTCCACGTGTCCCGAGGCAGAAGACTCGTGGAGGCGACTCGTTTTGGGAATTGATTTAGGGATTGGATTGGTGGCTAGAAAGACAGGGCAATATGAGAATTATTTTAATGATTAAATGGTATTTCTGGAATTTTCCTGAAGACATGTGTCTGACATGTGACTACTTAACTCCAAGAAAATCTATAAATACCCCTTCCATTCTAGGAATGGGAGAAGAACTTTTGGTGACTTAAGACTTGGACATTTCATCTAAAAGCACTAAAAAAAAGCTTGGACATTCTCTCAACTCGAAGGACTCAAGAAGACTCTTGGAATCCCTGCTACCCTAACACGGTTTCTGGATTCTAGGAGTTCTGTCACGTGTCATTGAAGTAATCGTCCACCTATTCTTCTCCCCTCTTCAATCAATCAATTTCGTGCTCTTCGTGGATTTCTCTCATCCTCAGCCAACACGAAACCTAACGAGCAAGACACGATTTCCTTGCCCACAAAGATATTGCTTCTTTGCAACTGATGAGGGAGTTTTATACCTATTAGTTGGGTACTTTTAGTTTATTTTGTATAAAAAATGGAATTTTAGTGGCAAAATCTTAATTATGGGAACTAGTCAACTGTGCAAGGCGCGAAGGGGTTAAGCAAGGACACACAGGTGTGCGGTGTATGGATGCAAGCGGGAGCGCGCGTTGCACAAGATTCAGTGTTGAAGGCGTGATGGCGCCATGCGCGGTCGGGTTTAGTTGCTGGAGGTCAGTTGCCAGGCGCACCAAGCGTGGGAGGGCTCTAAGCAAGCGTCAACGCATTGCGCGCGACTTAGCAGAGCTGGCGCTTGATGACTTTTGGTTTCTCTTTTTGCGGGTTCCAATATATTGCTATTAATGTTGCATATTTTTATTATTTTGGTGGGTTCCTGAGATGAATTGAATGGAAGGAAATTAATAAGCCACTAGCAGTTCTGGAAAAGGAAGATAATTAGGAATTTTGTTATAGTAGTTTATTAAAATTAGGATATTGTGTATGTAATTGTAATTGTATTTTAATTTCTTTTAGGGTTAGAAAAATATAGAGGCCTATAAATACATGTTAAAATGATACTAGAATAATTAATTATTCTTTTATCGCGGCAGCTAGAATTCAGATATGAAGCTCTAGTGCAAAAATACTTGTTAACACCAATGGAGACAGGGAATTGAAGGAGGCTAGTTGTCGATGGAAATCTTCATAAGAGTTTTTCTTCTCAAACTTGACTTTGATACTTGTATTATCCTTAGATGTTAAATAACATTTAGAGTAGTTTAATTTATTTATTATGAGTTAAACTTCTATATGTTTAAATTAAATATTTGGCTTAATATATATGGAATTAATGTTTGGAAAAATATTAGAATAAATTTCTCGTGGGAACGATACTCTTTTTATCACTTTATTACTTATTGACCATGTATACTTGCATGTTGTTCTAAACTAGATTTAACTCAACAATTTTTTAGCGTCGTTGTCGGGGAATTATTTTTCTAATGTTCTTCCAATACTGAATTTCAATTAAGTTGATCTTAATTTAAGCTTGGATTTTATTTGTTTCTTTTTAAGTTTTGTACGTGTTTTTTTAAATTGCGATATATAGGCTGACAAGACTGTTAGTAATTGCAGGACTTGTACAAGACTTGGCGTAAGTTGGGGCCTTACAGTTCTGTTTATTGTTATCGATTGCGGAATTGGACTGACAAGACTGTAAGTAATTGCGGGACTTGTACAAGACTTGGCGCAAGTTGGGGCCTTACTCTCTGATTTTGCAAAACGCAGTTTTATTTCAATTAAAAAAAATTAATAAAATAAAATAAAAAGCATTAAAAAATATTTTTTAAAAAATGCATGTTAGGTAGTTTTAATAATAAAAGTCTCTCCAAATGCACCAACTCTAAAATTTTAGGTTCACCCAAGTTCAATTTCCTATGTTTCCATTGTTTTGCCCCCAGACATGGAAGACGAGAACTAGGACGACGATGAGATGGATGACGATAAGGAGGATGATGCTTGAAACCCCAGGGAAGTCCTTTTGTTGTGTTTTTAATTCTTCCTATTTTATTTACATTGAGGACACTGTAATTTTTAAGTTTGGGGGTACTTAAGATCTTAGTTTGTTATTTTTGCATAGTTGCATATTAGTTTGCCTTGTAATAAAATGAAAAAAAAAAAAAAAAACTTGATCCAGTTGTGCATTTTAGTTTGGTATTGCATTTTAGTTAGTTTATTTGTCCTATTTAGTTGCATGTTAGTTGTATGTGTTAGGTTGCATATTACATCTAGTTATTACGTGGAGTCATAGTAGTGTTTGACTAGAGCGATGAATTGATTGTTGTTTAGTATGACCGATGATAGGAATGAGTGAATTGAGCGTTAACTTGGGTGAATGGAATAATGATAGCTTAGTTAACCCTTGAATATTGTCAGTTTGCATTGTTAAAAAAAAATCCAATGGTTTAAATTTCACATGTCAACATGTTGATCTGGTTTGAGTTTAATTGAACTTAACAAATGTAGGGCTTAGGAAAGATAATGAAAACCTTTATAACTTAGATTATCTTATATTTTGGAAATAAAAAAAATAAAAAATGATAAAATAAAAACTTGACTAGTTATCTTTGTGGCCTCTGTTACTCGAATAAGTAAGCTCTTAAGAGTGTCTCTACACTCAACGCCCTAAAACCAATTGGTTTGAGAGTCGTTGGTCGAAAGTTTGCTACATGGTTAACTTTGAAAAGCCTAATAAAGATTAACATTGCACAAGTCGAGAGAAAAAAAATAAAAGTAAAGTATAAATAATCACTTGGCTGGCTAGTTTGATTTTGTGGCATTTGCTACTCAGGTTATTAGATCCGTAGGGGTGTCTTAATACCTAATGTCCTAAAATTAACTGGGTTAGGAGCCATTGGTCAAAAACTTGATACATGGGTAGCTCTAAAAAACCTAAAGAAGCTAAACATTATACAAGTCGAGTAAAAAAAACGGAATAATAAAATTTTCGGAATAAAGGGTATCTGAGTTATAGAGAGGTGTAGCTTAACTTGTATCTATGAGAATCTTTCTTTGAGCCTTGTAGTTGTTGAGTTAGTTCTACCTGTGACTGGATTGATATATTGAAGCGCACACACACATTGTGGGTTGGATACAGTGAGTTGGTGATATTTTAAGTTTTTAACTAATGTTGGAGTTTAACCATTCATTTGAGTTGTGTTTGAGTATCTTTGACGCTCTGTTTTTGAGTTTTAAAATGGACAGAAAAGAAAAGAAATGAACGGATAATTTAAGTTTTCTTTCCAATTCTTATGTTTCTGAGTTTTTTAATAAACGGAAAAGAAAATAAATGGATAGAAAACTTGGCCACTTTTTCTGCCAAAGTTTTCCGTCCAAAATTGGCATGATTTGGACGGAAAAGAAATTAGAATAAGTAATATTTTTATAATTCTCATATTATCCTCAGCTTTTAATATAATAAATTTTAAATTACAACTCATGTCCTCAATTTTAAATTTTCTATCATTTTCCATTAAAAACTCAGAAACAACACAAAGGAAAACTTTAAGTTTTCTATTCTTTTCTTTTCTATTCTAATTTAAGTTTTCTTTTCTATTTTTTTCTGTTCAAAACTCAGAAACAACGTGTGAATGCTTGAGTTGGTAAAATCATATTTTTTGCATTCATTCTGTTTTAATTATTATTATTTTTTTGCTTGAGGACAAGAAAATATTTAATTTTGGAGTTACTTGATGAGTGAATTTTATACCTATTAGTTGGGTACTTTTAGACTTATAAATTGTGATCTTTAAGTAATTTATGTTATTTTATAGTGTTTTTATTTATTTTATGATTTTTATTTTATATTGTAGAACAAAAAATGGAGATTTAGTGGCAAAATCATAATTATGGGAACTGGTCAGCAGCGCAAGGCGCGAAGGGGTTAAGCAAGGACACACAGGCGCGCCAGACGCAGTGTATGGATGCAAGCAGGAGCGCGATATGCGTAGGCCAGTGTTGAAGGTAGACCTGGCAAACAGCAGGCGGGCGGGCGGGCGGTAGAGGCGAGCGGCCGGGTTAAAACGGCCGGGGTTTTGGTGGGATGCAAATGTGAGGCCCGTGACCCGTGTTGGGTCGGCCGGCCTGCGGACTTCTTCCTTATTTTTTTTTTTTTACAAAATCTTGCTACACCAAAAATAATTATAATAATAAATATTAAAAATAATAAAATAATTTATAATAAACAATAAACTTTGCTATTAACTTTGGTACATATCTCCTGCATGAAAGAGAAGTTGTGTTGCACTGTTGTTGAAAGGAAGGGGTGAGAGCTGTGAGGAGACACTTTGTGTTGAATAGACCTGCTAAGAGGTTTGATGTGTTTCATATGATATTGCACTCTATTTGGCTTAAGAGGATTAATGGTAGAGTTGATCAAGTTGTATAGATTTTACTGTGATATGTAATTGTGCTTAGAATAATGTTTTGATTTTCAAAATAGTAACGTGTGTGTTTTCCAAATTATTATCAACGAAGAAACCAAAATGGTTTTTTTTTTTAATTATAAATTTTAATAGTATTATAAACTACTTATCTCCTGCATGAAAGAGCAGTTGTGTTGCACTGTTGTAGTGTTCAAAGGCATACTTGTATGTAGTATTTGTTTTGTATTTTTCTATGAACCAACTGATAAAGACAAATTTTTGGACGATTTTTGAAAAATAGTAATGCTCATAAATATAAATTAGGCACGATTTAAGTTTTACTTTTTAAGAATAGTAAAATTTGAACAAAACTAAAGAAACAATATATTGAAGATTGCATTAAAAATAAATAGTTGTTGTAGTCTAGTTGGTTTGAATTCTTATTTATTTACTTACAAGTCTTGTGTTCAAGCTTCACAAGTAGCAACATTTTATTTTGGGACAATTACATTTTCTATTACATTTTAAAAAATAATTACATAAAAAGTCTACAAATAAAATAATTACAAAAAAAGTGCATATGCAATATTTAATTACAAAAAAGAGTGCAATCTTATCCCTTTTATTTAGTTGAGTGATTTAATGAATGATTGATAATGACCTTGTTTGTAGGGATTTAAATTTTATCTCTCTCTCATCAACCTCCATTTTATCTCTACACCCTCTCATTCCCCTTCCTCCGCCTCCCTTCTCCTCCCCGCCCACGCCCCACCACCTCCATCCGCCTCCCACCGCCATCCCCCTCCTCCCACGCCCCACCACCTCCATCCGCCTCCCACCGCCATCCCCTCCTCCCGCCCCCTTTCTCCACCCCACCCGCCCCGCCCCCTTGCTGGCTCCGCCTCCCGCCTTGGCTCCACCCTCTCCTTCCCTTCCTCCGCCTCCCTTCTCCTCCCCCGCCCACGCCCCACCACCTCCATCCGCCTCCCACCGCCATCCCCCTCCTCCCGCCCCCCTTTCTCCACCCCACCCCACCCCTCCCTCCCTCCCTCCTCCCCTCTCCTCCTCCGCCTCCTCCCGCCCCTTTCTCCTCCTCCCCAGATCGATCCAAGATGACCGCTTCGGTGGAGACCTCGTCACTAAGCCGCGATGGAGGCCCTCCACCACCCTTTGCTTCCTCCACCACCGATCCGTTCTCCAACTCTAGGTAATCAAACCTTAATATGTTGGTAACTAAATAGGCATACTAAGGTAACCAAACCTTAGCTCTTCCGATAAGGTAACCAAATTTTATGCGATTGGTTATTAAACCTTCCGATAAAGGTAACCAATTTAGTTTATTAGGTTCTTAATTTATTTTGGATGTGATGCGGTTGGTAACCAAATTTCATATAGTTGGTTACCAAACCATTTGATAAAATGTAACCAATTCAGCTTTTATTTGATTACCAATTTTATTTTAAATGTGATGCGATTATTAGTCAAAATTAGTATAAAGGTAACCATTTCAATTTTTGTGGGTAACCAAATCGTCAAAAGAAATTGAGAATAAGAACTTCCCGTGGCGCATGGCAAGTGATGGTAATGAAGAGGAGGATGATGAACATTAGCTCCTTCATAATTTTTATTTTAATTTCTCTTTTGATTTGAATTTTGAAACATGAATTTGAAATTATTATTCTGAGACAAGATTTGAATTTGAATTTGAATTATTAGTTATCCTTGATTTTAGGTTTCCTTATTAATGTGAATTGTACTATTTTTGTAATAATTACATTCTTTTTGTAATTATTTAGTTGATGCACTTTTCTTGTAATTACTTTCTATTTGTTGTATACTTATGTAAATGACCCTTTTATTTTTCCTAAGCTAGAAAATTACAGCCAACAGCTCAGCTCGTGGCGGCGGGCTTGGGCCATATTTGTCAGGTCTAATTAAAGGTGTGATAGAGCCATGTGCGGACGGGTTTAGTTGTTGGAGGCCGGGTACCAGGGGCTCTATGCGCGGGAGGGCTCTAGGCAAGCATCAACGAATTGCGCGCGACTTACCAGAGCTGGCGCTTGATGACTTTTGGTTTCTCTTTTTGCGGGTTCCAAATTCCAATATATTGCTATTAATGTTGCCCGGTAGGGTCCTAAGATGAATTGAATGGAAGGAAATTAATAAGCCGGTAGCAGTTTTGGAAAAGGAAGATAATTAGGAATTTTGTTTTACTCCCTCCATCCCTAAATAACTGACGTTTTGAAGGTTTTCACACTTATTAAGGAAGTCATTTATTATTCTAATTTTGTTATTAAGATTGATATGTATTACCACAATTACTCTTGCATTAATTAAGAAAAGATGTACTCCATATAGTTGTCTAGATAAATGAAATACTCCATATAGTTGAGGGCAATAGAGGAAAAATTGTAATTAATGCTTCCTAGAAACTTGATAACGTCAAATGTATTGAAAAATTTTGAACTCCCTATAACGTCAATTATTTAGGGATGGAGGGAGTAGTAGTTTATTAAAATTAGGATATTGTGTATGTAATTCTAATTGTATTTTAATTTCTTTTAGGGGTAAGAAAAATATAGAGGCCTATAAATACATGTTAAAGGGATAGTAGAATAATTAATTCTTTTATCGTGGCGGTTAGAATTCAGAGATGAAGCTCTAGTGCTAAAACGCTTGTTAACACCAATGGAGGCAGGGAATTGAAGAAGGCTTGGCGATGGAAATCTTCATAAGAGTTTTTCTTCTCTAACTTGACTTTGATATTTGTATTATCCTTGGATGTTAAATAATATTTGGAATAGTTTAATTTATTTATTATGAGTTAAACTTCTATCTGTTTAAATTAAATTGGCTTAATATTGAATTGATGTTTTGAAAAATATTAGAATTAATTACTCATGGAAACGATACTCTTTTTATCATTTTATTACTTGTTGACCACGTATACTTGTGTGCTGTGCTAAATTATATTTAACTCAACAGCAACCCAGATTTTTGCTATTTAATTTGAGCATGTCGTGGAGTATATGCGTCTTCGCGAAGAAAAATATCGACAACCGGGCAAACAGAGGTGGGTCAACTTTGGCTTCATGCCCTCGTATTTCATGTAACTGGGGAAAGGTGTTATTGACTAAAAAAGGTTCAAATCACGGATCCCAATTCTGCCAAGCATATGTTGAACCTCCTGTAGGACGGCCATTGCATGAGTGTGATTTCATCTTTATGCCCCTATTTGGGGGAATGCTGAAAAATTCGAACAATTGTAAATGTTCCATAATATTCTAAATTAATGAAATCAAATGACATAGTAAAAAGTTTATAAACCTTCTTTACACCACCAATCAATTGATTACTTTTCCCCCACAAGATTTGTTAGATACTATGTGATAACAAATCTATAGCACATGGATCTGGACAAAGTAGAAAGTTACATGGGGCACATTCAAGAACAGGTTCTCCATCCCTACTTTTACCACACTTGCCACATGGGGAAGGGTACCAATTTGCACTCTTTCGAACGAATGTGAGGCTGTGCGGGTGACAGTCAAATTTATGGGTGCTGCCAAACTTGACATTTGAATACTCATAAATTGGTCGAAGGCAATCGATATGAAAAGCTTGATCACAGTCACCACAAAAGTAGAGCCAATATGCTGTGTCTATTTCCTCCTCGCAAATCTCGCAATAGAATAGATCCGGATGATCAGGGATTGGTGGATACACCAAGGGGATGGGGTGAGGATCCCATCTGTGCCTGATGGTTCGGGGCAGTAGAATGCATTTGCGATGTACATTAAATTTACAAGTTTGACATCTATAATACTTACCATATGTCCGAAGAGAACATGAAGCACACCTGGCATTCACATCAAAGAAGAACCCATAATTTTGAACGAGAGGGTGCCCGTGAGCATCATGTGTGATGCTGTTAGGTAGAGCAGCACATATGACATCAACATGGCCTTTACCATCGGATAAGTAGAACCCATTTGTAGCTATCCTGCACTTTCTACACCGTATGAAATTAAAATCATATCTAGGTTTTAATAGCTTTAATGAGTTGTGGCGAAGCGCCCTGGGTAAGGTGGCACATATTTTATGGAGAAAGAAATTACATTCAAGGCAGGCGTAATATGGATTCCCCTCCTCCTCTGTATTGATAGATTTTACACACCCATCGCATATCAACATTTTTTCACTCACCTTCATCTCATTCTTATCCTTACTCTGAAGGATTAATAGATGATTCTGATCATCATGACTCCAGTGGTGAAGCTCATCTCTAATTGCTTCAATGCGATCTGCTGCTTTTAGACTATGCCGCCTTTCGACAAATTGGCGCATCAGATCCAATGATGATTGTTCAGACTTTAATGGAAAACCCGTCCATTTGGGATCAATCCTTATTTCATCGTCCCCGAATCTGCAAAATCAATTTCACGTACCTCAACACCATGTCAATTAAAATAAAACTAAAAGTAGAATTAAAATATGGGGAGCTCCACGCAGGTACCTCAACACCGTAGGTTCAGATGCCGCACATTTGATATGGGTAAAAATTCTACATCTAGCACACATGTAAAACCAATTATTGTTTGGATTCACTATCTCCTTGCAAATATTGCATATTTGACAAAATTTACGATACTTGTCTGGAATAGAATAGGAGAGCGTAAGAGGATGATTATGAAAAGTGCGTTCGATAGTGGCTGGTGAAGAAGCACAACTTTTGTGAATCCAAAAGGGGCATACGGTACAATGATAAGACAAGTCCTCTGCTACACGGTCACAAGCATCACAATGAAATGTGGCCGGGCGTTGCAGTAAGGTTAAATTGTGGTCATGACTTTGATGGCGAAAACTGCAGTCCTCAAAAACGCACTTCACTTCAACGTCAAACTTACAAACAGAACATTTGTAGGCGAACCCCCGTGATTTAGAGTGACAAATGTTACATATAGATGACTTGTTACCTATATATAATATGCTATTATATCGCGGAACTGCAAAGAGAGTGAGGGAGTGTTCGGGGTGCATAGGGTATTTGATGATTTCTTTTGGTAGTTCTGCACACGTTTTGTGCAGAAAGAATTTGCACGGATCACTCTCACTGCAACTATAATATGCACAGCCGCCTTCTTTGATTATTGGTCTACAACACGCATCGCATAAAACTTCCTCACGACCACTATTATTATCATCCTTGTTCTCAATTCCTTCATTCAAGACAAGTAAATGCTTATGGCTAAAATGTTCAATCGCCATTTTTCTCTATTTCCCTATATGATTGTTTGCGTGTTTTCGTGTCTGCATGTGAGAGAGAGAGAGAGGCGCAAGTTTTGATATGGGACGGAGGGAGTATAAATTAAGATTTATCAACACTTTCAATAATTAATTGGAATGGGAATAATTTGGAAAAATTATTGTGACATAACATGGAATAGAAACAAAGACAAGGGAGAGTTCTTATAAATATATATACACATTAGCACATTACATATAATATCATTAAATTAGTGTAAGAAAGGTATCTTTTGATATTCAAAGTTACATTCAAGGTCAAGAAACTGTTAGATTTCTTCTCCCAATTTTTAAAGTAGATTAATAAAAGTAGAATATATAGAGGTGATGTTTTGAGAACTATGAAAGATGATTGCTTTGTTTTGTTTTTTTTGATTGTTCGGAAGGATAAAAGATTCCCTTTGAAATACACAAAAAGAGTGAGAAAATAGGAGGGAATCCAACCAACCGTCCTCACCAAAGAGTTGTCCTCAAACACCTTCTTCTAGATGCCTCAACTATCCGTGGAAATGAACCGAGTCGAGCCGAGTATTGAATGCTTAAATTTGATTTACAAAATTTATCGAGTATAAAATAAGGTTTGATTGAGACTCGTTTAACTATCAAGTCAAACATGATCTCGAATCGAGCACAAACATTTTAAACTTTTCAAACGAATATGATCCAAGTATCAATAAAAATTGTAATTTTAAGAGGTTCAAGTAATTTATCAAACTTTAAAATTTGCTCATATTTGAATAATTTATATTTCGAGTCTGTGGGCAAAGAAATTGTGCCTTGCTAGCTAGGGTTTTGTGTTCGCAAAAGAGGAGAGAAATTCACGAAGAGTACGGAATTGATTGATTGATTGAAGAGGGGAGAACAGTGAGCAATTACTCCAATGACGCGTGACAGGACTCCTAGAATCCGAAAACCTTGTTAAGATAGCAGGGATTCAGCCTTCTTAATTAAGTGCTTCGGGTTGAGAGAGAATGTCCAAGAACTCTTACAATCCGAAAACATTGTTAGGGTAGCAGGGATTCAATGAGATTCAAACTTTCAAGTCCAGCAAGTGATCTTAGCTCCAAAAGTCTCTAAAGAGGTCCCCCCCCCTTCATAGACTGGAAGGGGTATTTATAAAGTTTCCTAGAATTTAAGTAGTCACATGTCAGACACATGTCTTTAGGAAAATTTCAGAAATACCATTTAGTCATTAGAATAATGCTCATATCGTCATCTCTTTCTAGCCACCAATCAAATCCCTCAATCAATTTCCAAAATGAGCAGCCTCCACGAGCCTTCTGCCTCAGGACCCGTGGAGACTTCTCTCGGGTCTAGTACATTTATTTCCAACTTTTCCGTCTTCATTCAATTAGGCTATACGAACCCTAATTTGTACATTTAATGAGGTCATGAAACCCTAATTGTGTATTTAATTCAATTAGATCATGTGAACCCTAATTTACACTTGGGCCCACAGAGTCGAGCTCGAATCAAACTTTGAGTAAAGCAAGTATGAATCGAACACGAACTGTTTAGTTCATTTTACAGTCTTAGCCTCAACACTACAATCAAGATATCTTTCTTTAACATTCTCGCATAAGACTAACCAGGGACGGAGCTGCCTTAGGGCTGGAGGGGGCCATGGCCCCCCTCAAGATTTTTGGGCCATGCAATAGAATATCAAGTGGGTTAATGACTATTGTGAAGATAAACATTAGCTATTAGCTAATGACTATTGGGCTAAATTCATTAGAATACCAAGTGTGCCTTACAAAAATAGAATAGTCTAAAAAATAGTATAATTAATGACTATTGTGAAGATAATTCCAAGAGTATATATTTTCCCATTTTTCTATTTAGTATAATAGATGGATTTCGTGATTTGAAAGAACGTCGGGTGCAATTCTGACGAATATGTTCTAAAAGACTTTTTTTGCTATGTTTTGTTGTCTTTGTCAAAGAAAATTACATTACTACATTATCTTTGTTTTAGTAAAAATATTTTTTGTAATTGTGAAATTTTACTTTTTAGTGATGAATATATATTATGCTGTTAAAAATTTTTTTGGCCCCCTCCAATATCGAATCCCGGCTCCGTCCCTGAGACTAACCTTATTCGTTTTGAATGTTAGTTGCAATTCTAAAAAAAAAAATACAAGAAGCATTAGGATCTCCTCCGTTTTACATTTCACTCAATTTTTTCCAATACACAATAATTTGTTTTGAAATAATTGTGTCAGTGGTACGTACCATCACAAAAATCAATATTTGTGTTACAAAAAAATTGGGGTGAAAGGTATAATAGAGATGATCGGTGATCCTAGTCCACAAAGACAGATAAAGCAAATTGAAATTTCATACATGCTGATTTTAGATAGTAACAATTAGTTACATTTTATATCACAAAGAGTTGTATATTTTAAATGACTTTTGTTATACAAATATTATACAATTACAATTCTCTACTATGTACGACACAATTTTTTCCTATACTGTCTAAATGAATTTATCAATTTTAAACGGTCTAAAATCAGGATCCGAATTTCTTCCATTTTTGTTGGGTGGTTGAATTTATATTAGTTATATCAGCATAGAAATGAAAAATTAATGCATGCTACTCTTTAACTAATAGTCTTCATTTCATACTTATTTTAGTGGCATTTTAAACATACTACTAGATGTATTGTGAGTCTGAATATATTTCATCAAAGATTCTCTTCCAAGTGGCATATATATATAAATTTCTAGCTCTCCAAATGAAGGGAATGAAATAATTCAAGAATGAAGGTTATAGCGATAGTTTTTTTCCATCGCTAGAAGATAAAAAAACTTTTTCTATACTATACGACGGAAAAAATCGTCCGCTATAACCTAAATTCATTTTAGTTCATTTCCTTCCGTTAGCTATGGGCATATTACAGCTAACTCATTTCCTACCGTCCAATATTGAAAGATCTAATTAGAGGTTGGGTTGGGACTAGCCACTACTCCCTCTAGCGGCCAATCAAAATAACCCCATTTTGACTGGCCGCTAGATGGAGTAACGACCAACATAAACTAATTTCAATCATATTCCTCTGGTTTACCTAGGATCGGACATACTCAGAAACAATTTTTTTCAATAATATTTCCGAAAAAAATGTTTGCCTTGATACTAAATAGAAAAAAACAATTCAAAAAATTAAATCAAAATATGCCCTAAGAAAACATTAACATACTTGAAAAAAGTTAAAAAAGTACAAATCTTTAGACTAAATAACTGGAAAAAAAACTTTGAACACAAATTATTGTTTTGGCATCAAAACTATTGAGCTTTTAAACAATCATAAAAAATGTTCATAAAACTTGACCATATGAGTTGACGTGTCTGTTGACGTACATGCATGTAAATATGATTGATTCAAAGTTTTGACATTTTTATAATTATTTAAAAATTCAATAATTTTAATGTAAAATTAAATAACTTATAGGATAACAGTTCAATGATTATTTTAGTCATTAAGTTGAAATTCAATATCATGATATTATATATTATCTCTCATGCAGACACAACAGACAAACAGAAACAGCACTATCCTCCAATATAGCATCTGTAAATAAACAAATAATTCGATACTAACACCAAAAATAATTTATTTTTTTCATGAATTTGTCAACCGTTTTCCTACCCATTCCAACGTGGGGCGCATTATTTTACCTCATTTAATTCCATTTAATTTTAATTATTTATATTTTGTGATGCTGGATTTTCTGGGTGTGGCTTCTTCCTTTTGGCTTTAGTACAATATTTCACAAACAAATGACAATGAAATAAAAAAGATATACGCACGGATCGGACTAAAAATTAAACCTACTGAAATAATGGGGTGTGTATGTTCTTATTTATACATTAAAATTGCTGTTTGAAAGAATCAGTCTCATCTATAAACTCGAATAAAAACATGGACGTTGTTAACATCATGATATTGAATTTCAACTCTTGCCTGTAATGTTAATTTAATTTTATTTTTATTCTTGTTACTGGAGAACATTTTGTGTACCAAAATAACGATAATTAAACTACCATGGTGCACAGTGGCGAAACCAGAAACTTTTGAGAAGGGGGTCAAAATATACTTGCAAAATTATGACGGTGACGATACGAGCTACAATGGCGACAACCGGGGACGACAATATAATAACAGCGATACTAATACCAACGTCTTAAAGATAAACAAACTAATAGTAACACCAATGTCTTAAAAGAAATTAAACCAATACTTACACCAAATTATGAAAAATGAATTATGTTACTTATTTCTTAGTGCACTTACAATAATGTGGTAATGCTGAAATTAATTTATTACTCTTAAATAACATATAATTAAATATGCATTTTTTTCTAGCCTTTATATGCTTACTTGTAGGCCAAAAGTCACCCCAACCTTAAACCCAAATAGCTATATTAAAGATAAAAATTTGACACCCTTAATATTATTTATTAATTTAACATATTTCAAACAATAATATAGGCTAGAATTTATGTGAAAGATAGGTATATATATATATATATATATATATATATATATATATATATATATATATATATATATATATAGAGAGAGAGAGAGAGAGAGAGAGAGAGAGAGAGTAAAATACATGTATACTCCCTTGTAGATAATAATCATAATAACACTCATCACCCTTCTAGTTTTTTCAAGAATAAATAAGACTGCTTCTACTTCACAATATATATAATTCACTACCCCTAGTGTGATTGACCAACTAATATTTAAAAATATTTTTAATATAATGTCTAATACACCCTTCAAGTTATAATGTTTAATTTATCCACTAAATATAAATTTGTATATCATAGTTTTACTTTACTTGATCTAATTAATTAAATTATGAAATTGTGCAATAAATAACATAAAAGTCAAAAAATAATAAATATTCATTTTATCAGGAAAATAAAGGCATACAATTTTACTAATTAAATTTCTCAAATATTAAAATTTACGTGATATATATTCAAATATATTTTTTGTAATTAAAAAGTATAATGTCAATACCCATAAAAATTACAAATTAACATAATAAAATAATAATTTTTTTCAAATATTAAAATTTACGTAAAACAAACTTATTATTACAATTTAAACGAATCTTATTACTCATATAAAAATTATTAAAAATTATATTAATTATTTTCTCATATATTAAACTAAATATAAGTTACACTTAAACATAATTATTTCTGAAAAAAATGACAAATTTTGTTACTAAAAAAAATATATATATATATATATTAAAAGAATTTTTTTTACAAGATAGAGGTAGTAATAAATATAATTATATTTTTTATTTAACATTGCATAAAAACAACGTCAACCGTATACTAAAAATGTAATCAAAATCATAAACATCCCAATTTTTATATATACTCAATAAAAGTTAACATATAAAAATTATAATATGAAACTAAAATTCAAATAATATTTTTGTTGTTAAGCACCAAAAACTAAACTATCAATATACTCGATCACTCTAATTAGAATAACTTTATTAATAATTTAATTTAAATTTTTTAATATTTGTATCACTTATCCAAAAAATATGTGTTAATTAAACTAAATTAGCTTTTTATAAGTTACCAACAATTTAAATGAGATGGTTTTAATTACAAATAAAACTATAATTAAAATGTATTGTATTAAAAAAAAGGATCTATTAAACACACATATATATTATTTAGTAATTAAAATTTGATAAAATACAAGGGTAAATATGTAACTTTATCTATTTAGTCAACCCTAAAAATTTGCAGGAGTACTAACTGTTACTTAAGAAACTAGAGGGGAGGTGAGTGTTATTATGAATATCTAGAGGGGGAGTCACTGTATTTTACTCATATATATATATATATATATATATATATATATATATATATATATATATATACATTTTTACAAAAAAAATTGGGCGGTTAGGGCATCAAATTAAGTTCAATTTATTTTATATATATTATATATAATAATGGCATTAGGATTGTTGTGTATGAAAACTGAAGATATGAGATAATTGAGAAAGGAAGGTTCGATGAAGGTTTTATGAATTATTATTGGATTATTTGGATGATTGTATGTGTTATTACAATATTAGTCCTTCCTATGTAATTGAAAGTGAGGAATGGCAAATTGGGAACAAATTATGAAAGGGCAAGTTTATCTTTATTCTAGTCGTGATCTGTTCCTCTTTGCTTCCTCTTCCCCTTGACTCATCCCTTTTTGATGGATAAAAATATCCCTAAGCTTCCAACCTTGGGGGGTCATTTGACCCCCTCCTCTGATGGTGCACCAGAAGAAAAACATGGAAAAAAAGCTCTGAAAGCAGTTTTTTTATATATCTCATAAGGGATAAATCACTTTTTGATCATTGTACTAGGGTTCGATTTTCATTGTGGTTATCAAATTTTTTTTTATTACAATCGAATAATTGTACTCTCAAATATTATTAAATGGTCATTAAGTTTAATTTCCGTCCAAAAATCAGACGAAAATGCTTAATAGACTAACAGAATCTAAGTGGCACTAAAGTGGCACGTAGGGTCCACTCCCACGTGGATCTGTAGTCAAGTGTCTTGGGATATTATTATTATTATTATTATTATTATTATTTCAAAATTATTATTATTACTATTATTATTATTTTAAAATTATTATTAATACTATTATTATTATTAT
Organism: Panax quinquefolius; assembly: GCA_020205615.1. NCBI lineage: Eukaryota > Viridiplantae > Streptophyta > Magnoliopsida > Apiales > Araliaceae > Panax > Panax quinquefolius. Next base: position 140,879,851 of record CM035169.1, read on the forward strand.
TAAAAATTGTTATTATTATTTTAAAATTATTGTTATACAATACTATTAATTTTACTCCGAAGTTCTACATATTATTAAAATTAAATAGTATTTTATTATTATTATTATTATTATTATTATTTTAAAATTATTATTATTAATAGTATTTTATTATTTAAAAAAGAAAAAGCCCACTTTCTTTTCTTGATTCTGATCAACTCTTTTTTTGTAATCGAGTTCTTGGAGAATCCAACAACAACAACGCACTCGCCACCAAGAGCGCAAGTGGCTAATAATAATAATAATAATTTCAAATTAATAATAATATTAATATTAATAATTTCAAAATAATAATAATAATAATAATAATAATATTGACAATAATGACAGGATAATTTTAAAATACATGCAATACGTACTGCAAGTACATAATTTTTTTTAGTGTTAATTAAATAAACTTATTAAATAATACATACATGACCATTTTGTAAATAATAATTTTTAAATAATAATAATTTTTTAAGTAATAATAATTTTTAAGTAATTATCATTTAGTAATTTTTGTGAGTACAGTTATTCGATTATAACAAAAAAAGTTTCGGTAACCACAATGAAAATTGGACCATAGTACAGTAACCAAAAAGTGTATTATCTTGACTACGGATCCACGTGGGAGTGGACCCTACGTGCCACTTCAGTGCCACTTGAATTCTGTTAGTCTACTAAGCATTTCCGTCTGGTTTTTGGACGGAAATTAAAATTAATGATCATTTTGTAATATTTGAGAGTACAATTATTCGATTGTAATAAAAAAGTTTCGATAACCACAATCACTACAACAAAAAAGCTTATCATCGATCAGATATCGGCTGATCGCATACGATCATGCAGATGTCTATCTGCTGACCGTATGATGTCACGATATCAAGTCATGAGATAATCTGATCATTGGAAGGACATCGGCGACCACCAATAATGACAGAATAATTAGCGGATCGCAATTAGCGTAATCGATACCGTCGCTATTATAACTTATCTTTGAAGTCATTCATCACGCGTGACGTGTCACTGCGTGGCAAATGACCGATAATAGCGTAGCCGCAATGGCCGCTAGATTCAATGATCACGATACATTTTTAGCGACCGCGTGCGCGGTCATTGATCCTTTTTTTTTTAAATTTTTGCCTATTTTATTGATTTCCCAAAAACTTTTCGCTTTGTACGCTTTCAATCCCAACACGCTTATATATATATATATATATATATATATATATATATATATATATATATATATATATACAAGCATCCATATTAACATCCATCCAATACAATACAAAACATTCATCCATGAATAAACATTCATCCAATACAATACAAAACATTCATCCAACACAATATAATCGATATCGTAAACATCCATATAAACTAATACAATTGTCCAAAGAATGAAGCTAAAATCTGAGGCTTTAAAAATCTAAAAAAAATAAGTCGCACTCTTCATGGATCATCCAAATTAGGATCTGTAATTATCAAAGTAATAAAACATATATGTTACATATAAGTAAAACATTGACTCGGAGGCTATAAACATATAAGACAATGTAGCTAAACAATAAACGATATATATATACCTCTCTTGTTGTCAGGTGTCTTTGCCTCGCCTCGCTGCCGCCGCCATCGCTCGCTCGCCAACTCATCAGACTCGGAGAGCTGCAGATGCCCGCCCAAGATATCTGAAGAAGATCACGATCTGACAGATCGCTCTCTCACGATCGGCGAGGAGTATGATAAATTTGGATAACTTGATGATGTGTAGACTGGTGGGTGGCGTAGTGCTGTGCATCGATGGTCGGGCATCGTCTTTGTCCTTGGCCTTTGACATAATTTTTTCTTCACGATGGACGCCTCTCCCATAATTCTTGATCAATCGACGGACGGGGTGCCTTGAGGATAGCGCTCGTTCATTAAACCCTTATAAGTGTCTGTCGGAAGATGAACAATTAAATAGTTAAAATAAATAAAAAAATACTAAAGACCATCGGGTGAACAACATATTAGGATAAAGTGAACTTATTACCGCTTATCTCGAGCGCCTTCGGTAGACCATCGCGGGTGGTACATACACATCCAACCAATTGATAGGTTGACCTTGAGACCGAGACTCCTATAGTTCATTTTCGTATTATTATATAAACATATGATATTTTAGCTACAAAAGATGATGTAAACATAACATACGTACCTCGGCAAAGAATGTGTTGCGGTTGTGATATATCTTGCTCCGATACGTCGTCTTTTGCCTTCTCGCCGCGCTCGATACACGAGGATGCATTCGAGGCGGCGATCTTTGCGCCTCTTGACCCAACTCTCGACTTTCCACTGGTCACACATCTCGCACCCATATAGGCGCATGCGCACCACCGGGGCTATGCTTACGCATATATCTTTGCTCACCCCATCCCCGGATGGTCAATCTCAAACATTGTGTAGGGTTTTTTGTCGTTCCTTGTTCAAATTATCTTTAGTTAAATGCGGCGACTTACGCGCTGTAATAGTGTCTCGAATAAGCGATGCTCGTAAGCGTCGTCCCATCTATATCGTTTCTGCAAATAAAACAACAATAATAATATTAAAACTGTTATATTACTAAACAATATTATTTGATTAGCTATGTATTATCTATCGAGTGATAAAAAATATACACGAAATTCAAATTTAAATCAGATCTTATGGGCGAGAGAGGTGTGTTTCGCCCGTGTAATCATGGCGTAGGCCGATTACAGAAGCATAATTGTGAAATGCACTTCACAATTTTACTATCTTGAAAATCACTACAATATACAATAATTTATATTAAAACCCTTACATTTAAATCACTACTATATTTATAAAAATGAAAATATTAAACCCTTATATATATATACACGATGTTTAACTTACGTCTTTATTTGGAGGAGGACGGATCGTATAAGAATGCGATCATCCGGATTAATTTGAGAGCCTTGACACATGATTGGGGCCTCAGACCCAACCCGCTTTTCGTCTTTGTCGCAGTGTTGAGAAGACATCTATAAATAAGAAATTTAGGATGTTAGTATAAGTTATAAATGAAAGGTACATAAACATGTCAGGGATATAGAGAACATCAGGATATGTAATTGTATGTAAACAAAAGGACAATAGGATAGGATAGTCTAGGCCACTAGGATAGTCTAGGCGTGTATATTTAAGTTACTTAAGGTTACTTTAGGCTTGAAAAGAGAGCTTAATAGTCCTTTGTATGAGCAACTAGCATGTATGAGCAACTTTGTATCTTCTCATAATAGTCCTTTAAGGTCAGGTACTATGAATTGTCCAAAACAGTCCATTTTTGGCTTTAAAATGTGATTTTTAACAAGTCTCATGCTCAAAATGGCTTGGGCTTGGTTCCTTTAGTTTGTGTAGCTTTCTTATGTGTGTCATTTTCTTTATCATCTCGACTGTGAATTATGGAAAAACTTCTTTGAACCTTCTTCTTGATTGAATTATGGATAAACTTAATTCCTAGTTATGTTTTATGTTATACTCATGTTCAAGTTATATGGCCATTTGACTTATATATGAAAAAAATTACAGAGAGTCTCCCCTATAATATGGACTATCCACATATGCGAGAGGCATACATACTTGACAATTTCAAACAAAATATAATCCCAACACACAAAAGCAGAATGTGCACAACTATAATTCAAGGCATACATGGTCAAATTCTATTGTTATATTCTGCATAGATACATGGTCAAATTCTATTGGATACAAAGACTTGACTAATCGATTTATTCATTAGGGCTTTTGTTAAATTTCAAGATATATCGTGTGCGGGATATCAAGATAGTGCTTTATGTTATTAATTAAGCGTATTTATGTATGGCTTAAGCCATACGTAATGGTTTTCCCAATAGCTTATAGATGTTGTACTATATATATTAGTAGAGTATCGTATTTATGTACACAAATTAGTTAGAAATGGCATGATGTACTATATATATATATATGTATATATTTTATTTTTAGACGTACGTGGCACTAGCCTCTCTTTTTATTACTCTTTTTTTTTGTGTACGTATGATCAGAAGCTAGTAGCGTCAACTTTGTTATTTCTTGTGCTGTAAAATTACTACTACCAAATAGTATCTTTTAGATTTAGTTATAAATTTGTCTCTTTTTTTTAACTATTAATGGAGTACCAGCTTAATTAATTAAAGAAGTCACTGGAATAGCTTATTAAACTTCATTGGTTGATTAGAGTCCTTCGTGGGGGTAATCTTATTCTTAAAACTTACTACTAATCAAGCCACTTTATGGGAGTACTAGTTATTCCAAACAAATATTTCAATGAAGAAAAATATAAACACAAGCAAACTTCAGTTAATAGTTTCAAAGCCAACGCAAAACCAAAAGGTTTGGACTAGGAGTCTCCATATTTTAATAACGGAAATTAACTAAATAGCCAATTTACATACACAAACTAAGGATGTCAGTTATAACTCGGTTTAAGTAATTGAAATATTCACTAAGCTAATCCCATTTGATTTTCCACTTAAAAAAATCCATTAAAACTTGTAGGGCACAAATCTTAGAGCAGCCACTTTATGCAATGGTACCAAATGTTATACTGTGTCCAGCCCAAACATTCAAGCATTAACAATATGGTTGTTGTTAATATCAAGGTTTTAGCAGTTGTATTCCAATCCCACAACCCCATGATCCATGATCCTCAAAAAAGAAAAATTAGAAAATAGAAAGTAAAGAGACTGATTGATTACATGGGTGCCAGAGCAATTAATAGAAAGTAAAGAGAGATTATATTCTTTTGTTTCATTACCTTCACACAAAGGGCTCAAGCAATTGTAAAATTAATTAGTATATATTTGGTACCACTCTCATGCATAAATTCTACATCTTAAGTATGAAAAATGGCCATTTGTACTGCTGCGGGTGGTGTGTTGGCCGTGCGGTTGTGGTGGTGGTGATGGTGGGTGGCGACAGATGCGGTGGCTGTGGTGGTGGTGATGGTGGGTGGCGGCGGTGGATTGTGGTGGTGGTGGTGATGGTGGGTGGTGGCGTTTTCCCTCTTTTCCCTCTTCTCTTCTCCCTTCTCCCTCTTTTCTCCTCTTTTTTTCTTCTTGATTGAGAGTGATGAATGGAACTAGGCTGGTTAATTGGAATAGATCGTGGCCAGTATCGTGACCGCGTCGCGATCGCTAATTTTAAATGATATGGAAGTATCGTGACGCGTGCGATCGATTTGATGATGAGATGGTCGTAAATAACTAAAGCGCATGATATTTCGTACCAATTTTTTGAGGTAAAAATGATTTTGCGACCAAATAGCGGCCGGGTTCCGTCATTAACATAATCTAGCGACCAAATTCAAGAAGCGATTATTAATGGCGATCGCTAAGTACCACTTTCTGCGACAAAAAGTGCGATCGCTGATATTTTTGGTCGCTGTTACAACATTTTCTTGTAGTGAATGAAAACCGGACCCTACTAGTACAGTGACCAAAAAGTGATTTATCCCCATCTCATAATGAAAAAAAAAGTTAAGTTTGAGGTATTTTACAATAAGTGTTTCTTGTTTTCTAGATGCAACTTTTTTTCTATACGAAATATAGAGATAAAAATTGTATCTTTTGGATTTGTCAATTTTGCATTATAATTATTTGATATTAATGGAATTTACCCATAAAAACGAACTTTAATAATGTCAGAGCAAATATGCATTTAACGACACTTTTACACTTATTTTAACGACACTTTGAATTTTCAACGACATTTATTACTCTGACACCATAATTATTGAATTTTTTTTTTATAAAAGTTATATGTATATATAGATAAAAGTTGTATCTGTATTTTTTTAAGGATTATCTACACTACTACAAAATGGGTCATTGTAAATGCGTCCACCGTCGGTCGATGACCTAACTTCCGTCGCTAATGACCTCATTATTGATTTGTGAAATACATTGTCGCCAATGACCTCTGTTGATAATGCCCTTTTCCCTCTTTTTTCAGATTGGTGGTCGACGGATGGCCGTTGAGAATGACTTGAGCGCCGTCAGTAATGGGTAGGATTGGGCAACAACTCTTATTCTCTTGATTTTCGTTTTTCCTTCTCAAATCTTTAATTCCAGTCGCCCATTTGCTCAATTAATAATCCCATTTCACCTAATCGATCATCATAGTTAGCCCCATCACCATCCTAGTGGAGATTACAGTTCGCCCCATAAACATATCATCTTAGCTCGCCCCATTTGCTCTTCTTGCGCCCGGTACCGGCTGTTACTCATTTCGATCGTACCTCCGGCCACCACCGCTCCCCCTCTGATTCCTTCTTTTTACTCTCGGTTTCCCTTAAATTACAAGGTATGATATCCATGGAAATTTATTGCCCTCTTTCTTTATCCATGAAAATTTATCCTCTTTTTTTATTTTTTTATTGTTGATTTATATGCAAAATATGCTTTGAATAATCTAGTATTTGTTTAAGGAGTTTTGTATTAGAACAGTAGCGGTTCATTGTGCCTGGGTTTATAATATTTTGACGCATGAATTTATTTATTTATTTATTGCGTCTGGTTTTGTATTAAAATAGTAGCAGTAGTGGTTCATTGTTCATTGAGCAGTAGTTGATTCTGCCACTTTTGGAGTTATGTATGCTTAGTTGTAGAAGTAGCAGTAATGCGCAGTGTTAGAAGCAGTTGGAACTTTCAGTTCTAGTGATCTTCATGTTCTCAACATAGGGCTTGTTTCTCAATTGCTGTGTATAGGGAAATGTCATGAGACATTTATGTGGTACTTCACTTGCCCCATCGCGATGATTATCCTTATCTGCAGGTATTTAAAACCATTTATGGTTTTAATTTTCCCATCTATAGTAATGTTCTTTACTTTAAGTTGGCTTGTTTTTTGTTGTTAAAAAAGCAAATTTTGCACCCTAAACTTTATATCATTGTTGACTTTTTTATCTGCAAACAGAAAAAGATTGTCAAAGACAACCCCAAACTTCAATTAAGCGTAATGATATCACATTCTCTTCACTTAACCTAAAAAGTGATGGTTAAAACAGTAATATATGATTTGGGATGCAAATTATATTTTACTTGACCAACTTTCTCTCTCTCCTCTATAACTAACTTTCTCTCTCTGCTCCATAACCATTCTTTCCGCATTCTCTCTCTCTAAAACTCTCTTGTCCATGCACTGTTAAAGGAAGGAACCAACAACTATACTCTTGTCCATGCACCATGTCCTTGCATTCGTTTCAAGCTTTCACTACTCTTCCATGAAATTTCTACTTCTCTCCGCAGCTCACAAATTTGAAATCCCAAAAAACTTAAATTACCTTCACCCCAAATGCAAACAAGAAATGAGCACACTCGTATAGAAACTCAATTCAAAATCACATCTCCCTAATAAATTAATCCAAGTTACTGTAGTATCACAGTCACAAAAAAACAAACTTTAGAGGTAGTTCCTGTAAACTATGTTAACCCAAATGGCTTTTTGAAAAAATAAAACAGCTCACTAAAATATGGTCTTCTTCTTCCTTTCCTGCTATGCCAGCAAAGACACATCACCTCAACTTTATGACCAAACCCAACTGCCAAAATCATCCCCTAATAAGACTGAGCCTTAAAAATTTGATAAAAACAAAAACCCAGAACTCATATATCCTGAAAAACTAGAAAATTTCCAGGTACCTGATCACTGTCTACACAATCTTGTATTTGCAATCTCCTTCCATGCCCAAATACCCAATTGGTACCTCAAAAGATCGCCCATATACAAGTGACAATTTTAAGTACAGTTCAATGAGCCCCTACAGAACCCCAAAATTTAATCTTTAATCTGGATCTTGATCCTAACCCTAATAACTTTGAAAATCAGAAAAATAAATGCCTTCAGTAATTGATCCGCCAACATAGAAACCCTAACTTCAATTCCTAAAATCAAAAAACAAAAAAAAAACGTTTCCAAAAACAAATTTTCAAAAAAAATCAAAGCAAAAAGTCGGAAAAATAAGTACTTTTCGTTATATAGCTTTACGGTTACCAATTCAAAGTGGAAAGCAACGTGTTAAAGCTTAATTTATGCCATTAATGGGGAAAACATGAATTATCATGTATATGAAATAGGGAGGAAGGCAATTGATGGAATTTATTGAATGATGATTAATTTACCTTATCCACTTAAAAGTGGACAAAATTTCATGGAAAAATCTTCTCTGCTGAAGATAATCTATTCCAACCAGTTATGCAGTTACTTTCTCTCTCTAGTTCGATTTGTTTCTCTCTCTAAAATGGGGTTTCAGAATCCCTAATCTCTCACTAAGGTTTTGTTCAGAAATCACACGCGTTGACAGAAAAGGGGCAAATTTGAGGGCAAAGCTTTTGTATATATTGAGCAAAAAATGGTTTAGAGAGAGAGAGAATGCAAAAAGAATGGTTATGGAGGAGAGAGATAGAAAGTTGGTTATGGAGGAGACAGAGAGAAAGTTGGTCAAGTAAAATACAATTTGCACCCCAAACTTGTGTTACAGCCTTAGCCGATCACTTTTGATAGGTTAAGTGAAGAAAGTGTGTTATCTGTTACGTTTAATTGAAGTTTGGGGTGTACTTAGACACCTTTTTCGGTTTGGGGTGCAAAAGTCAACAAGGGTGTAAAGTTTGGGGTGCAAATTGTCTTTTAGTCTTTTTTGTTAATAAGTTGTGGAGTGTGGCCATTTATAATGTGTAGTTCTCATCTATCCCATTTGAATGTGTTTAATTATATTGGACGTACTTAAGGTTCTAGACCGCCTGAGAAGACTAATTTTTTTAGTCTAAACTTTCCATGTATAACTTGTAGCCAGATGTTAGTTATAACTGTCAATTATAATAAAATTGAGCTCTTGACTCGTTAGCCTTTTGCTTTTTGATTTGATTGCATTTTGCATTTTATATTTGCAAGCAGTATATTGCATTTATCTATGGAAATCGTAGGGTGACTTGACTGATATCTCTTCGGTTTCCAGAGAGCTCTGTGAATTGACAATGTTGTACCATCTTGTACTTTGCTCTTGCAATTTATTCTACGATCATGCTTGTCTTGCCTTGCTTCAAGAACTAATAAATTGGATGACTACTTTAGTCGTTTGGTCTGTATGTCTCTTTTGATTAGTTATGCTCAGCTTCCTTAACTTTTTGCCCTGTGATCTCTTGATCATTCTTTATGGTGAGTCTAAGCATAGACAATCCTCTTCGTCTGTCCTTTGTATGTATACCCTTGTCTCTGTAGGTGCTTTATTAGATTCTTCTGCTAATTTACAGACACTACGATTGTTGTAGCCAACACTACGATCGTTGTCTTCTAATGAGCGCTTGTAGGAGACTCCTTCTGAATGACTTTTCATTTCTCAATCAGCCTTGCTGATAGAGTTGGTATTTTGATCTTCTATTTTCTTGCATGTCATTCAAAGAATGCTTTCTGATATTCTTCAAGTAGACTGCATTCTGAAACTTGACTGCTCTTACCAGAGGATGAAATGCATACACTTCAGGATTGCTCATCTATTGAGAATCTAGAGTGCTCTACGATTATACCTTAGATATGTAAGCACTTGGCTGACTACGACTTTGGCTCTGGTACTGCAGACTACGCTTCTAATTGGTGATGACTTGTAAACTTCATGATTTCGAGTGAAGCCTACGATTCTTGTTTTAGCTCGACAGGCACTCGGGAGACAGCTTCTATGATTCCGAGTGTAGTCTATGATTTTGCTTCGATGGACTACGATTCTGCCTTACTTTCTTGGCAGACTATAGGGACTGGTTCAGTGATCTTCGATTAGACATGCCTATCTATTACACTTTATAAGATCAACCTAACAAGTTTGATCTTTCTATTTATAGTCCTTCTACATCATGATCTTTTGAAGTACTTTTACAAAACTATTCATTCATATTAGATCAACCTAACATATTTGATCATTTCAATCTAAGTCCTTGTCCATATTGTCTATCATCTATTAAGGACTTTACAGCTTTTATCAATGCAGACATATTTGCATATTCATCCATTAACTTCATCATCTTCATCATCAAATTATATAAATAAAGAATAATATTCACATGCATATTCCTAACATAGGGTTTTGCAAAGTATTTATGTGGCACCCCCAAATCCTGGTACTCAAAATTTCCACAAATTTGGTGTTCACTCACCAAAATAAATAACACATCTAACTACCCAAAAATAAATGAAACTCATAAATGAAATAGAAATCCTCCTATAAGGGTTACAACATCATAAACAATAACAATCATTATCTAACCTTAATACATCAAATGCGAAAACACTATAAACAAGTAAGTCTTAAATATAACATAAAAAGTCTTAACATCAACATTTTTAAATAAATATAAACAAGTCTTCATCACTTGTTCCCTTTGCCTTTGCCCTTACTAGTAGATGGCTCATCAATCCTTTCAAACTTAACTGCAATGTTATTATATAAGAGTGAGCACGATTGCCCACAAGTATAACAATAACACTTAATAATAATAACATACGAATAAACAAGGGATACTAGATAATAGAAAGCTCTGCTTTTGAATCAAGATTAGAAAAAAAGAATGAAAAGTACATCTGAGGGTCACAAGACCAAGAACTCTGTCCCAGGTTATCAAGTATTTGTACTTTAAACCTTTAACAATCATAAGACTATATGGACCTTACTTCTCATACTTAGGGGGATCAACCCTTAGTACAATGTATGTGCACAACATCTCAACGCTATTGTTGGGTTTTCGGCACATAAAAGCAGCGAAATATAAAAATTTTCAAAGCAATTTCTGAAACCCTAAAACAAGATCTATGTGAAAACACATTAATTCAGTGGTTTAGATTTTATACCGATTATAGAAAACTCTGAAACCGCTTCGAATCTCCAACACAATCCAACCGAACTGCGTCTCTATAGTATCCACACGAGCATGCATGAATAAATCGCATACGATCTGCTGATAAAAGGAGTTCTTGACTTAGTACCACCAATGATCAAGATTTTCGAAACTTTTTCTCTATAGTCTCTCTCTAAGAGCGGCTAGGGTTATTAGGTTAATGATGTAATCCCTAAATGACCGATATATATCATATATATATATATAGCAGTTAAAAATATATAGCAATTAAAAAGAATTAATCAAAAACCTAATCTAATTAAAATAAAATTAATTTATATATATATATATATATATATATATTAATTAAGTCTTACTTAATCAATATATATATATATATATATATATACAAATTATCCTTTTAATTTAAATTCGTGATTTAAATACTATCAATCATATTGATATATTTAAATCCTTACAATTTAAATTAATTCCCTTTTTTTTAATTACGTTCTATGTGTGTGACCCTATAGGTTATTATTACGTTGGCAATAATTTTAAAATCATATTATAAAATTATAAACAGTAAACAACATCTAGTAAAGCATCACTGTTACCCAATTAATAATAAGATCGATGATTCGATGCAACTTTTTCGTGACAAATGTTTCAATATAATTTAATTCTTTTAACCTTGACATCCTAGATTAAACTCGAGTCATGGAATGTGTCATACTCTTCATAATTTAATCTGAGTTTTCTTGATCAATGAGTAGACTATATGAAACAAATCACTACTTGAGCATGGCCATGCATTTCATAGTCCTACTCAATCAAGAGGCCTATGGATATCACCCCTAATATATATGAGGGTTAAATTCCATCTAGATCATTCATATTCCTCACACGATTCATGATGTACTCAATAATCACCTTTATTGTCCACCCTATTAAAGGTTACTTATGATGATATCAAAGTACATAAATTCTCGTGTAGTAATATAATGATTTCAGGTCAGAGGATCATTACATCATTGTCACTATAAGAATCGCTAATGACACTTTGCATAATGCTCCACGTAGAATTCTCATGGTGGGTATGTCCAGTACATCGTTCTCTAACATGTACATATGCATTGACTCAATATCTCATATATTTATGACCAATGAGATTTGGTCATCAGTCAATCCACATACTAATCTCAATATATCATTGTTGTCCCATTAACAATGATACTTGACTAGGGACATTTAAGAGCAATGATACTAATTGTAATTATATAATCTCATGTTCAAGTCACATACTTGAAGCTATATAATTTGTATCATTATTTTAAGGACTTTTATTATGCTAACATTTATATAACGCAGTAAATAAAACCATGATAAAATAATTCATTTATTCAATCAAATATAATATCAAAATGTTAAGCAATTATATCAAATAATTGACCTCTAGGGCATAAACTTTAACAGTTATCGCATAATATAATCCCTATAAAGGGTTGTTCATCTCAGTTTGACATCAGAATCCACACCAAAGGAAGTTTTGTTTGGATAAGCTTCAGTAGAAGTTAAATTCAAAAATTTAGAATGCTCATCAACTATGGACTAGTAGAATCAATAAGGGTTCACTAGTCATTCAAGGTTCAATAATATAATTGATACTCAAATTAAATAGTGAATCTCAAAGGTATAAATTTGAATAAACATTGTATAACCGAAGTATTACTTTAGAAGAATTAGAACATCTCATTTGAAATCATGACCTTGAATAAACAAGAGTAAGACTTTGATAAATATAGGGATATGACTTATGAACTTGGAAACTTGCACAATGTAAAAGTTAGGTTAAGGAACTTACTCAATTAAAAAGTAAAGTTAAGAAACTTTCTCAAAGAAAGTCTAGGGTTAGAGAACAATAACTTATCCTTAGCCTTCAACAGTATAGGGATAACAACTGATAGAATAAAATAGACAACAAGTTTTAGATTAACAACTGCAGCGGAATAAGCAATCCATTAGAAGAGTTAAGTAGAGCATGATATCTACTATCTTCTATAATTTAAAAGTTCTCTAACCCTAGTTATAACTTCCTTAATTTAAAAGGTCTATCAATGACAGCTTTTCGATCGCAGAATATCTATCTCTGACGAAATGCGATTCATCGGCCGATAATCGTCAGATAAAATCTGGTCTTTGGGATGCACATCGACCACTATTAGCGACCGAGAGATATCTGCTGCGGCCGTATGAAGCGATCGAAATGACAAATCCGGTCATTATTTGAGTCGACATGGTCGAGGCCAAAGTCGGCGTGGTCCACGTGTCGGCGACCATTATCAAAGAATCACATTTGGTGGTCGCCGACATCTGCCGTCATAATAACGTTCAAATATCGCATCGCGGTCGACGATATGGAAAAAATTACTGACCCGATTTTTCTTTGTTTTTGCGAAATTCCAAAAACACTGTACTGCTTTTCTACGCTTTATCCCAACACACATACACACCAAGATAAACAATATACAAAACAATATAAACATCCATCGTCCACCAACACATACACCAAACTAGTATATAAACCTTTAAAACCAATATGATTTGAATAAATATAATAACATTTCAAAACTTGTTTAAGTAACATACAAACATCAAATAATGAATATACAAGTACAAGGTTATGTCAAGCGTCATCGCCTCCTTGATCACCACAGTAATTAACAAAATAATAAAACAAGTTACAAATATAATAAATATGTTGATACTGGTATATATTACGACAATACATACAACAAATTGATTTTATACCTCATCGCCATCCCCATGCTGTCCTGCTGCTGCCTGCTGCCATCTTGCTTGACTAACTCCTCGGGATCAAAAGCCCCTGTGTGCCCGCCAAAGTATCTTGAAGATTTCGATCTTGACATATAGCTCTCACACAATCGGTAGGAGTATGAGCAATTTGGATGACTCGATGACTGTGAAGACTGGGTAATAGAGCTGCCTGAGCCACTGAAGGATGGGCGTCGTCGTTGTCCTTGACCTTTAATGTAGTTCTTCTTCACAATGCAGACTCCCTCTCCCACAACTCTTGATCGATAAGCGGACGTGGAGTGCCTTGGGGATATAGCTTCATTCAATAAGCGTTTATAAGTATCCTGTAATCATGTTAACACTTAAATAGTTAAAATAATATTTTGTAAGTATTAATAAACAAGATCAAAGTTGTTAAAACTTATTACCGCTTATCTGGATAGCCTCAAAAGGAACCATCACGGGTAATACGTACACATCCAAACCAATGGATAAGGTGACCTTGAGGCCGAGACTCTATACAAAAACAAAGACAATATTACTAAGTAAAATGGGATATTTTCTACAATTCATGATTGTAAACATATTAAAACTTGTAAATCGTGCAGAGGCGTTGATATGTCAGAATCGTGAAATCTGCTAGCCCTTGTATGTTCCTTTAGCCTTTTCGCCATCGGATACACCCGAGGCTCTGTTGGTGGCGGTAGTCTTTTCGTCTTTTCACCCAGTTCTCGGACTCTCCATTGGGCACACATCTCAAATTTATATGGGTGGGTGCACCACTGAGAGGCTATGCAGTGCATATAATCCTCTCCCCGCCCGGATGGTCGATCTCGGCATTGTGAATGGCTTTTTGTCGTTCTTTATTCAAGTTGTCCTTAGTGCGGACCGGCGCACTTTTTCGAGAATAATGTACGAATCACTTTGAAGCTGCGTCCTCCCATCATATACCGTTTACGCAAATAAAAAACAATAATAACATTACTAAATAATTATCCTTTGAATATTATATTAATATTATATTAATATTATTTGTCATAATTAAAAAAACATACGAAATTACGCCCAAACAAAGATCCTTGTGGGCGATAGGTGTGCTTCGCCCACGTAATCACGGTGTAGGCCATTTCGTAAACACAATTTGTGATGATATGCTTTGGACGATCTTATTATCCGAAAAATCACTATAATATACAACATCAATTAGCATATATTAAAGTAATTTACATCTAAGTTATAATATTTGTGAACATTTTCAAACTTATACTTATAATACTTAAAAAAAAAAATCGCCATAGTCTCCCTATATAATATAGACTAGCCACATGCACGACGGCATGCATATATGGACATTTCTAGGCACCCAAGACACAAACCAAGAGAAATATACAAATTTTCAATACAATAAGACCAAAACAAAACATTACCAATATAATATCAATCAAAACATTACCAATATACAATAAATGGAATCTTAAATGCTTTTATATAAATGATATATCGCGGGACGACGTCTTTATTAGGAGGAGGCGAATCTGAATAAGAATCCGATCATCGGGATTAGTAAGGGCCTTGGGCACATTATTAGGCCCCTACCCAATGGCGCTTTTCTGCTGTTGCTTGTGAAGCCATCAGATATTACAAATTTCAAGATGTTATTAGGAGTCATATTTGATTACATGATATATATGACAATAAACATGATGATGATATAAACATGTATATATATGAATATAAAATGACAATAAACAAAAGTTGCATTTAAATAGTTTAGTACATAAACATGACAATGATATAAAAAACATGTATTGCTAAACATACATTTCATGAGTTCAAGTGTCAATGTCTGATTCAGAATCATCTTGTATACGTGTTGCAGATTTATAACCATCATCTGCTTCAGATTCTGTGTCAGATTCAGGATGTGCTAAGTTGAAATCTTTCTAAGCTTGCCCATCTGCGGGATGATTTAGTTCTCCATCTTTAGCTGGAGATTTCGCATGCCAACTCATATGTTCAGCTGATCTTGAAGACATGTACAATCTTTTTAGCCGATGTGTTATTGGAAAATACCTTAGAATCTTAAACGGTATACTTGATTTTTTTATAGTCAAACCCTCTTTATTAGGCCTAAACCGATCATGACTGCAAAACGTGCACCTTGTTATCTGTTCATTTTCCTTATAAAATAACATGCAGTAGTTGGGACATGCATCGATCTTTTGGTATCCAAGACCCAACTTCTTCACCATTTTCTTACAAAAGTAATAGTTACCGGGTAATTTCTCACCGTCGAGTAATGATATACTCTTAATTGCCTTCAAGAAGCGACTCAAAACACTCATGGCTCATGTTGTTATCAGCCTTGATGTTAAGTAATGTCGCCACTGCAGACAATGTAGTGTGTTTGGTGCAACCATGCCACAATGGCTTGCTACCCTCGTCTAACAACTTAGAGAAGTATTTGGCATCAGAATTCATAGGTTTCTCTCTGCCTTGCTCCCAATCAAAATCTGGCCCTGCAATATCATGGACCATTTCATTCATACGATGAGTACTACTTCCCGAATTGTGTTCTTGTGTGATGCCACCATCTCTTTCTCGCCCATGTGCCCACTGAAGATTCTTCGTAATTTCTCATGAACCCAGAAACAAGTAAATGATAGTTTACCATGTCTCTATCCATATAATTTACATTCTTACACTTTAAACATGGACATCATATCTGCGACTTACCATTCATACATTCTGGGTGACTATACGCATACTCCAAAAACACTTGGCAACCAGCTCTAAATTCAACTGTAGCTCCTATTTGGGCACTTGACTTTCGTCGTACCATCCAACTATGGTCTGAATAGAGGTCCATGATTCCACGGTACCTACTACAGACAACATTATAAATGTTAATTAACATATAACTTGAGCATACTTATAAGCATGCATAACTTGGTTGAGCAATTTATAGCTTCTATAACATTTTGTAGCTTTATTCTTATATACATAAGTGTTAAATACCCTTGTTAAAAAGATAAGCATGATCTCTTTATTGACCATGTGTGTCTAGTTACCTTCTCTGTTGCACTAACGGTTCCCTAGATCTTTTATTTTGGCTTAATTATTTCAATAGCTTACCATGCTAACAACCAAGCTTGGCTTGGCCCCAGTGAGGCTTGGCTAAGCTTGGCGTGGCCTCGATATGTGGCCTCGTTGCCCCAAGCCCAGCCCATCAACTCCAATAGCCCCTTAATAGGCTCTAGTGGATCAACAATAGGCTCGTTAATAGTATAAATGTTCGCAACTACCCGACTAATAAAAAAAATTCGCCAGAGTCTCCCCTATAATATGGACTAGCCACATGCACGACAACATGTATATAAAGTCATTTCTAGGCACCCAAGACACAAACCAAGAGAAATATACAAATTCCCAATATAATAAGACCAAAACAATAACGATAAATCAGTATCAAGACTAGATAAACCAAATTACAGCTCTAGAAAACACACTAATAAACCAAATTACAGCTCTAGATCCAATCTAGGTTTGTGTCTATCAATGGGTAAAACAGTATCAAGACTAGATAAACCAAAGCAGTCTACGGGGTTTTAGGAATGGAATTTATAGGAAGATTAGCGGGGAACCACCAGAATCAAAGACCTTTGAAATAAAATCAAAAATAATCCTACAAAATTTGCTATTGCAAAAGCAGAATAAGGAAACTAAAAGTTCGAGGATATACGTGTCGGGGCATGAAACTTAATTTCTATGAAATAGTAAATCGAGAGATAAATGTTACTATTCCATATATATATCAAATATACACACTATACCTAAACATGCATAAACAAACCAAAAATTGATACATTCTTTTTACATTCATACATTACATATCAAACTCAAATTTATACAAATTAAAACTTAATTGTAGAATATGTATTTACACAAATCAAACACTAATTGTAGTATACAATACAATACATATCAAATCCAAATTTCCAATATATCAAACCCAAGTTGAATTCAATTTCGATTAATATATAACAAATTAAACCCTAGATTAAATTTCAAAACTCAAATTGAACACTAATTCATTCGAGGATTCATCATTTTTATAACAAAATAAATTAAAACCCTAAATTAAACACAAATTCTATCATATTAAACAAACAAATTAAACCCAAAATTAGTTTATCGGTGTGGTGAAGTGGTGGTGCGGCGGTGGTGAAGCGGGTAGTGCTGGTGGTGGTGCTTGGCGAAGGCAGTCCTCTCTTCCCCCTACTCCCTCTTCTCCCTCGTGTATCTCCCTCTTTTTTTTTCTTCTACTGATATCGCGAACCTGAGTCTGAATAAGTTTTAGTTGATCAGCGATCGCGTCCAGTGACCGCTTGCGGTCGCTAATTTTTTATGACGTGGCCCCTTTAGCGGTATAATCGTGAATATTGATGATATATATTGGTCGCAACAAATAAACGCGCCACCTTTTCGCACCAATTTTTGGGAAGGAAACTAATGTTAGCGACGAACGAAGCGACCGTGACGATCATCGATGATAGTAAAGTGCGACCGATTCAATTACGATTCGTTGATGTTAGTCATTATAAGTATTATCTGCATGACAGGATATCACGATGGTGATATCCTCGGTCACGATAGGCCTTTTTCTTGTAGTTGGTCAGAGTATATGGATAACAATTGATAGAATACAATAGACAACAAGTTTTAGATTAACAAATGCAGCGGAATAAGCAATCGATTAGAAGAGTCAAGTAGAGCATGATATCTACTATCTTCTATGATTTAAAAGTTTATCATCAATTTTATCGTTGAGACTCAGCTTAATAAATAATCCACATCACTAAATTATCCATGCACTACGGGCCAAGGATATTCATTAGTATCATGACCATGAATTATCCATGCACTACAGGCTAAGGATATTCGTGTTTTCATCAATGGTCATGATCATGCCAAACAACAATTCATCTTTGCACCCTTGGCCGAAGAGAACGCATGGTCATGATCATACCAATAACTTTCCACCAATGCACTACGGGCCAATGAAGACTTTTACCACATCATTTGTAACATTATAGGTCATGATTATACCGAATGATCCCTGGTCATAATAGTACCCCATGAATAATAATTCGGGAATAGTACCCTGTGAATAGTACCCCGACACAAAAAGTGTCCCAAATACCTGAGTGAATAATACTAGAGTGAATAGTAATCGAGTGAATAGTAACTCGTGAATAGTAACTCGTGAATAGTACTCCGACACGAAAATACCCCAAATACCCGAGTGAATAATATTCGGGTGAATAGTAATTTAGGTGAATAGTAACTCGTGAATACTACTCTGACACAAAAGTGACCCAAAAACTCGAGTGAACAATACTAGAGTAAATAGTAACCAGGTATTTTATGAAAACTTGTCTACTTTGAAAAATTTTCACATATCACCCTTAACTTTAAACTTTTATCAATTTAACTATTTACCAAAATAGAAAATTGAATACTTTTATTTCATAAAATTCGGGGTCTCACAATCTCCCCTCCTTATGAAATTTTTCCCTCAAAATTTACGTACGTACCTGATATTCGAATAGATGAGAATACCTTGCTTTCTTTTCAGATTGTACCTTCCCGGTTATTTCCTCTCTATCATGATTTTCCATTTCTCATCTCCTGTATTTCAAATATCATTCTAGAATATAGTTTCAAAATAAGGGTTAATTGACATACCACATAATACCCCTATATTCTGACTGACCAATTAAATAACAAATAAACTTAGGTAGGTCATACTAGCGAAGGAATTCCCCGTCTCTCCCCTCCTAGTTCTTGTCTCACATCTCAGCCAGGGATCATATCCCTAATCTTTGATACCAACTGTGACGCCCCCAAAATTAGGTATACATCACCCATCTTGAGTCGCCAGATACATGGTACAGAATTCAAATACAACTTAATAATACAATTGTCGTGTACAATACGACAAAACCTAAACTGTGAGTTTGAATACAAATATTGTCTACTAGAGAGTATACAAATTCAATGGTGTCCTCATTACATTTATTATCACACTATTTTACAGAATAGTGAGGACTACTAATGCACCATCTAGGACCATCACTCTGTTCCTCGACTACTCCTTGCTACGTTCTCATTTCCTGAAGAGAACAATGAAAGCAAAAGGGTGAGCTCAAGTAGCCCAGTAAGAAATATTATGACTAAGATAATGCAGAATAAATTATCGTTAGCCTTCAACAATGTTAAACTGATACAATATAACAAACATCAAGTTTAACTGCAGCGGAACAAGCAATCCATTAAAAGAGTCAAGTAGAACATAATGTCTAATATCTCATCCAGATTAAAAGTCCATCGTTGATATTTTATTCATGTAATACTCATCAACAGTAATTTGTTATACTCAAGACAAATAGAACTTTCATCACTTGTCTTCACCTGAACCACCAAAGATGTTAGTTAAATTCACAATTCATATTTATAATAATGTGAATTTACAGTTCCTTCTTGCACAAAGGCTTAATAGAACGTTTACTCAATATCCTTACCCCAAAGGCTGAAGATATTCAAATGTAATAACAATGATCATACCAATCAGTTGCTTATCTTTGCACTACGAGCCAAAGATATTCAACTATAAAACTAATGGTCACGATCATACCAATCAATTGCCTGTCAGTGCACTGTGGCAAAAGACATTCAACTGTTAACTAATGGTCATGATCCTGCCAATCACATCATTAAATTATCCATGCACTACGGCCAAGGATATTCGTTAGTATCACTAGTGGTCATGATCATGTCATACACATGTCCATCTTCGCACTACGGGTCAAAGCTATCAAACAACAGATCATCTTTGCACTATAGGCCAAAGATATTCAACAACATATCATCTTTGCACTACAGGCCAAAGACATACAACTATAAAACCAATAACCAACAGTATAATAAAGAATGGAAAAATAAAAGAATTTCACCATGTATGCGAAGATAGATTAAGATAGATTAAAAGTTATTCCAACATAATAATAAAGAATGGAATAATAAAAGAATTTCACCATGTATGCAGTACTTCACATAGACAGGTTATTCCAACATAGTAATAAAGAATGGAATAATAAAAGCATTTCACCATGTATGCAGTACTTCGCATAGAGAGGTTATTCCAATATAATAATAAAGAATGAAATAACAGAAGAATTTCACCATGCGTGCGATAGACTGCACAGATAGGTTATTCCCAACACAATAATAAATTATGGAACCAGTCCCGAAGCGAATCAGATGTATACATGATATTCGGCGTAATAATAAAGAATGGAATAACAACAGAAATCACCATGCATGCGATAGACCGCACAGACAGGTTATTCCAACAGAATAATTAATGGAACCAGGTCAGGCGTAATACGCACCGACAGGATATTCTGACAAAATAATAAAGAAAGAAATAATAAAAGAATTTCACCATGTATGCGATACTTCGCATAAACAGGTTATTCCAACATAATAATAAAGAATGGAATAACAGAAGAATTTCACCAAGTATAGGGTATCCCACAGACAAAGTGAGTTATTCCAATGTAATAATAAAGAATGGAATAACAGAAGTTCTCTTCATGAATAAGAAAGAAAGAATACCCCTTACGAGTATAACAAATAATATCCCCTATCTTTGAAAGAAGAGTATTCCGACTGGTAGGGCGAGGATATACTCGAAGAAACATGTACTACGCTCAAAGCTTTCTTAAACTCTAAAGAAATACACTCAAGATTATAGAAGAAGAACTCTCTCTATAGATTTTCTATCTAGAGTTTCAGTGAATTCGTAAGAAATAATGAAGGAATGAGCTTCTATTTATAGGAGAATGGACTGCATAGTAACTAATTCATGAACGGTCCAGATTGATTTACTTTTAATCGGACAGTCCATATTTAAAGCAAAATCTTTTAAATAAAATATTATATATTCTATTTATAATCTAATAAAACTAATAACTTTATAAAAGTATTCTATTTTATATAAAAAGATTTTACTATGCAAAACACTATGCAGCTACTTTATGCAACACTATGCATAATAAAATATAATATATTCTATTTATAGAATAATTTTATAAAAGTATTTTGTTTTATATAAAAAGATTTTACTATGCAAAACACTACGCATAATAAAATATAATATATTCTATTTATAGAATAACTTTATAGAAGTATTCTGTTTTATATAAAAAGATTTTACTATTAAAATTTTAAACCAACGATCCATATTGATTTACTATTATAATTTCAACCAACGGTCTGAAAAATTAGCACATCTCCTCATGGAATAATATTGTACCAAAAATAATTTAGACAAAAAAGAAATATATTTTTCAGGTGAATAGTATCCCGTGAATAGTACTTCGGGAATAGTACCCTGTGAATAGTATCCCGACACAAAAAGTGTCCCAATTACCCGAGTGAACAATACTAGAGTGAATAGTAATTGGGTGAATAAGAACCGTGAATAGTAACTCGAATGAATAGTACTCTATTACACAAAAAAATACCCCAAATACCCGAGTGAATAATATTCGGGTGAATAGTAATTTTGGTGAATAGTAACTCGTGAATACTACTCTGACACAAAAAGTGCCCCAAATACTCGAGTGAACAATACTAGAGTAAATAGTAACCGGGTATTTTATGACAACTTGTCTACTTTGAAAAATTTTCATATATCACCCTTAACTTTAAACTTTTATCAATTTAACTATTTACCAAAATAGAAAAATTGAATACTTTTATTTCATAAAATTCGGGGTCTAACAATCTCCCCTCCTTATGAAATTTCTCCCTCAAAATTTACGTACGTACTTGATATTCGAAGAGATGAGAATTCCTTGCTTTCTTTTCAGATTGTACCTTCCCGATTATTTCCTCTCTATCATGATTTTCCATTTCTCATCTCCTGTATTTCAAATATCATTCTAGAATATAGTTTAAAAATAAGGGTTAATTGACATACCACATAATACTCCTATATTCTGATCGACCAATTAAATAACAAATAAACTTAGGTAGGTCATACTAGCGAAGGAATTCCCCGTCTCTCCCCTCCTAGTTCTTGTCTCACATCTCAGCCAGGGATCATATCCCTAAGCTTTGATACCAACTGTGACACCCCAAAAATTAGGTATACATCACCCATCTTGAGTCGCCAGATACATGGTACAGAATTCAAATATAACTTAATAATACAGCTGTCGTATACAATACGACAAAACCTAAACTGTGAGTTTGAATACAAATATTGTCTACTAGAGAGTATATAAACTCAATGGTGTCCTCATTACATTTATTATCACATTATTTCACAGAATAGTGAGGACTACTAATGCACCATCTAGGACCATCACTCTGTTCCCCGATTAGTCCCTGCTACGTTCTCATTTCCTGAAAAGAACAATGAAAGCAAAAGGGTGAGCTCAACTAGCCCAGTAAGAAATATTATGACTAAAATAATGCAGAATAAATTATCGTTAGCCTTCAACAATGTTAAACTGATACAACATAAAAAACATCAAGTTTAACTGCAGCGGAACAAGCAATCCATTAAAAGAGTCAAGTAGAACATAATGTATAATATCCCATCTAGATTAAAAGTCCATCGTTGATATTTTATTCCTGTTATACTCATCAACAGTTCTTTGTTATACTCAAGACAAATAAAACTTTCATCACTTGTCTTCACCTGAACCACCAAAGATGTTAGTTAAATTCACAATTCATATTTATAATAATGTGAATTTACAGTTCCTTCTTGCACAAAGGCTTAATAGAACGTTTACTCAATATCCTTACCCCAAAGGCTGAAGATATTCAAATGTAATAACAATGATCATACCAATCAGTTGCTTATCTTTGCACTACGAGCCAAAGATATTCAACTATAAAACTAATGGTCACGATCATACCAATCAATTGCCTGTCAGTGCACTGTGGCAAAAGACATTCAACTGTTAACTAATGGTCATGATCCTGCCAATCACATCATTGAATTATCCATGCACTACGGCCAAGGATATTCGTTAGTATCACTAGTGGTCATGATCATGTCATACACTTGTCCATCTTCGCACTACGGGTCAAAGCTATCAAACAACATATCATCTTTGTACTACAGGCCAAAGATATTCAACAACATATCATCTTTGCACTACAGGCCAAAGACATACTGTGACGCCCCCAAAATAGGTATACATCACCCATTCTGAGTTGTCAATACATGGTACAGAAACAACTACAACTTTATTATTACAACAGTAAAACTGTGAGTTTAAATACAAATATTATCTTCTAGACAATATCTATACTCAAATAAATCCTCATCACATTTATTGATACATTATTTTACAAAAATAGTGAGGACTACTAAACAACTCTCTCTAGAACCTTCATTCCATACCCCAATTCGCTTTCGCTTATATTCTCGCCTCGATAAAAATGGAACAAAAGGAAAAGGGTGAGCTCAACTAGCTCAATAAAGAATATTATGACTAAGATAATATACAACAAATTAGCGTTAGTCTTCAACGGAAAAATCTAATAGAATCTGATAGACAACAAATTTTAAATCAATATTCGCAATGAAATAATAATTCATTAGAAGAGTTAAGTAGAGAATGCAAACTACTATCTTCCATGTATGAATTTAAAAGTTCATCGTCTATCTTTTATCCCGTAATATCAATCAATATATATATCGGAATCACATATTCATCTTTGCACTACGGTGCCAAAGATATTAATCGATTAAGTCATGTTCATCTAAACACCATTCATCTTTTGACTACGTGCCAAAGATATTCTTCAGAAATCATTCATCTTTTACTATGGTGCCAAAGATATTCCATAATATCATCATTTAAGACTGAAGATGATGAAAAATATTTTTAAAGAAACGAATCCAGTGAAACAAAATGACAAGGATTAAGGATTAAGGATTCGTACTTTGTTTTATTCACGTCCAAAAATACCTCAAAAATAATCGCAGTGGTGTAAAATTCAAGAATGATCAAAACATGGATACAATCAAAGCTAGTATCCAAAATAGATATTTTGGACGAAAAGAAAAATTTTCATTTTTCGATGAATAGTCTTGAAGTGATTCGTGAATAGTGTCGTCGGTATCGTGAATAGTGTCAGATACGTGAATAAGTAACTCGACACCAAAAGTTCCAAATTTGAAAAAACTTCAGATCAATATTTCAACATAATGATATTGAAGAAATAATATCATTCTGAAAAAAAATATCCCTTACCTCGAAAGATCAAGACTTAATTTAAACACAGGATATAAAGGCTATGACTTGAACTTGCATAGAATAGCAATACTCAAATTATACTCAAAATACTCACAAGAATAAACGATAATATAGAGAGAGAAAACTTCAGTTTCTGGTGTGATTTTCAATTCTAACCTAAGCACCCTATTTATAGGAAATTGCTTAGAACACCAAAGCAGAAAATTTAATATAATATTAATATATTATATATAAATTCCTACGCACACAATCTATGATCTGAATTCAGCCATGCTTGACAACAAATAAGTCTACCAAACAAATCAAAATGTTTTTATTATTTAAAATAATTAAAACTTCCAAAAATCAATTATTCAGGAATTTCAGAACATCAATAATTCATAATAAATAGCCCTTTTATCAGAAAATTCGAATCTCACGAGTTTTTATAGGAAATTCGATTCTCTACAACTTTGGAAGAAAGTTTTTCCAAATTCCAAAGCGAAATTGTAGAAATATACAAAGCAGGCGATTTTACGTTATAATCAAATTTCAAATCGATAAATGGTGTCCACATGACATGTTTAACATGTTTTAAATATTTATTGCAACAAAAATACTCTTCCTCCTCGTATACTCATATATCCCACATTCATTGTAAAAATATCACCATTATTATATTATTAAAATATAATAATACATTATCTTATCAGAAAAAAGATAAAATTTTAATTTTCAACAATTGTCACATTAAAATTTTTCTACATCTATATCCACATAAAATCAATATTTTCCTCATCATATGAATCAATAATTAATTATTCACAAATAATATTACAGAATCACAATATTGACAACGAGTGCAGGTTCCGGGAAAGAGGGCTTTCAATAAGAATTTCTCCTTCTTGGTAGCGCAATTAGGTGACCAAACCTCTCCTAGAGCGTAACTTTCTAGACATTGCCAATAATGTTATCTAATAATATTATTCAGATAATATGAATTATTGCATCGATAATGAAAAATATTGTGTAATGACAATTATAAACAACAATGAATATAAAATATCAACGCAAAGAATTATTGAATCAATAAAATAAAATCTTTTGAGCATAATAATTATCTGTAACCATTATTCGATGAGTGCTTTTTTACGTAAGAATCAATAATTGGTGCAATACAGGTAATACTTCGTGTTTTTAACCCACAAGTATATTTAACGATGATTAAGCAGTAATAACTATCTTAGTTATTTTTAAACAACTTATATTTGTCGTTTTCTTCATCCAATCGCTTTAGTTATGGGGCCCACACATGGTTTTGCGCTGCGTCGTCACGAATATTCCCGACAAAGATTTAATATTCCACGACCAAACGAATATTCCCGACAACAATGAATATTTTATAACCACTTGCTTATTTTAAAATATTTGCGTATTTTACCCTAACTATCCACATTAATCACATCAACCCTTACTATTTCAAAATAATAAATAGAAAATTAAATTTCATTAATAATAAGTTGGGGTCTTACAACCTCCCTCCTTATGAAATTTCGTCCTCGAAATTGACGTCGTACTGCAGTGTTTTGAAAAGGTGAGGATACCTCGCTTTCATTTCCGCTTCCAATTCCCGGTCATTTTCTCTATAGCATGATTCCTCCACAAAACTTTAACTTGTGGTATGACCTTTCATGGCGTAGGACATGCTCCTTCCTATCCAAGATCTTGACAGTACCTCCTCACACGTTAAGTATTTGGCTATTTAAATCAGGGTTCTAATTTTATAACGTGGTTCGGGTCTTTCACATATTCTAATGCAGATATATGAAACACATTATGAACACTGAGACATACTTGGAGGTAACGCAAGTCTATAGGCTACATTTCCTACTCGGTCAAGAATTTGAAATGGACCAATAAATCGTGGATTGAGCTTTCCTCTCTTCCCAAATCTTGTAACTCCCTTCCATGGAGCAACTCGCAACAATACATGATCCCTTACACTAAATTCCACGTCCTTTCGATGAAGATCCGCATAACTCTTTTGTCGATCTTGTGCCGTTTGTATACGTTGTCGAATCATTTGAACTGATAAATTATCGTTAGCCTTCAACAGTGTTAAACTGATACAATATAACAAAAATCAAATTTAACTGCAGCGGAACAAGCAATCCATTAAAAGAGTCAAGTAGAACATAATGTATAATATCCCATCTAGATTAAAAGTCCATCGTTGATATTTTATTCCTGTAATACTCATCAACAGTTCTTTGTTATACTCAAGACAAATAGAACTTTCATCACTTGTCTTCACGAACCAATTAAAGATGTTAGTTAAATTCACAATTCATATTTATAATAATGTGAATTTACGGTTCCTTCTTCGCACAAAGGCTTAATAGAACGTTTACTCAATATCCTTACCCCCAAAGGTGAAGATATTCAAATGTAATAACAATGATCATACCAATCGATTGCTTATCTTTGCACTACGGGCCAAAGATATTCAACTATAAAACTAATGGTCATGATCATACCAATCAATCTGTTCGATGCAAGGCTGCGGCCAAAGACATTCAATCGTTAACTAATGGTCATGATCCGATAATCACATCATTGAATTATCCATACACTACGACCAAGGATATTCGTTAGTATCACTAGTGGTCATGATCATGTCATACACCATCCATCTTCGCACTACTGGTCAAAGCTATCAAACAACCAGATCATCTTTGTACTACGGCCAAAGATATTCAACAACATATCATCTTTGCACTACGTGCCAAAGACATACAACTTGTAAAACCAATAACCAACAAGTATAATAAAGAATGGAATAATAAAAGAATTTCACCGTGTATGCGGTCCTTCTTCAGCAGAGCGAGTTATTCCAACATAATAATAAAGAATGGAATAATAAAAGAATTTCACCATGTATGCAAAGACTTAGATAGATAAAAGTTATTCCAACATAGTAATAAAGAATGGAATAATAAAAGCATTTCACCATGAGCTTTTATTTATAGGAGATAATTTCGCATAGTAACTAATTCATGAACGGTCCAGATTGATTTACTTTTAATCGGACGGTCCATATTTAAAGAAAAATCTTTTAAATAAAATATAATATATTCTATTTATAATCTAATAAAACGAATAACTTTATAAAAGTATTCATTTTATATAAAAAGATTTTACTATGCAAAAACACTATCTGATTTATGCAACACTATGCATAATAAAATAAAATATATTACATTTATAGAATAACTTTAAAAAGTATTCATTTTATATAAAAAGATTTTTACTATGCAAAATACTATGCATAATAGAATATAATATATTCTATTTATAGAATAACTTTATAGAAGTATTCATTTTATATAAAAAGATTTTACTATTAAAATTTTAAACCAACGATCCATATTGATTTACTATTATAATTTCAACTAATTGATTCGAAAAATTAGCACATCTCCTCATGGAATAATATTGTACCAAAAAATGATTTAGACCAAAAAAAGAAATATATATTTTGAGATTGAATAGTACCCCGTGAATAGTACTTCGGGAATAGTACCTTGTGAATAGTACCCTGACACAAAAAGTGTCTCAAATACCCGAGTGAACAATACTAAAGTGAATAGTAATCGGGTGAATAGTAACTCATGAATAGTAACTTGTGAATTGTACTCCGACACAAAAAATACCCCAAATACCGGAGTGAATAATATTCGGTTGAATAGTAATTTAGGTAAATAGTAACTCGTGAATAGTACTCTGTCACAAAAAGTGCCCCAAATACTCGAGTGAACAATACTAGAGTAAATAGTAACCGGGTATTTTATGACAACTTGTCTACTATGAAAAATTTTCACATATCACCCTTAACTTTAAACTTTTATCAATATAACTATTTACCAAAATAGAAAAATTTAATACTTTTATTTCATAAAATTCGGGGTCTCACATATAGCTTCTCTCTCTCTATAATTGCTCTTGTGAGTCTTAATGATCTTGGTGAGAATGAAAGAAGAATGAGCTTCTATTTATATGAAAATATAGTTTCGATAATTGCACGTTTTGGGACTCAAATTATTACAGTATAATACCTTCCTCTTTTCTTTCATTTTTAATTTAGTCATACAAGTATTATCAAACTTGCACCACATCCCCTAATAATACATGCATGTGAATCAATAGTTCCATACATGTGAACAAATAGTTATATGCATTTGAACTAATAGCAATTAATTACTCATGTATCTAATTAATTACCCGATTGATCAATATAACCTCTAGAAATCAATTATTATCGAAATAAATGTCGATTTCCACTAACACTAATAATTCCAACACAATGAAAATATCAATTTCATCTTTAATCAACACAAACTTATTCATCATTAATATTATTACTCACAATATTTAACAACCAGGTCATTCCCAGGAAAGAGGGGGCTTTCCGATAAGGATTTATCCCTATTGGCGAGCAATTAGGTGACCAAACCCCTTTCCTCAACAGAACTTTTTAGATATTGTCAATAATGCAAATAATAATATGAATAACTTTGTCGTCTCAATTATTGATTTAATAATATAAAATATTGTGCGGATGATACTATGACAATAATTGAATCAATAATACGAGAGATATTAAGCAGCAATTACTATAGGAATAATTGAGTATAACTGAGTGACTTCTCACATAAGCATCAATAATCAAATATATTGTACAATACTTTGTGCTACTATGCAACCACACAGACATTCTTTGTACTTTTACCACTAGGGTATTTTAACAGTTTAACGGTAAAACTTTCGCCGTTATTTTCATAAAAATTATTTCTGTCATTTTCTAACTCCGACAGTAATTCTGTAGTGGGGTCCACCAATGATTGTGCCGTCGTACGAATATTCCCCGACTAATCGAATATTTTATAACAACGTGCTTACTTTGCAAAATTTATAAATTTTACCCACAACTATAACATTATAACAAATCCACACCATAATATTCAAAAATATATTTCGAGAAAAAATAATCTTTATTCATAAAAGTTGGAGTCTTACAACCTCCCCTTCTTATGAAATTTTGTCCTCGAAATTGGGGTACGTACCTGGTATATCGAAGAGTTGAGGATACCTCGTCAGATTCTAACTCGTGAGGTATAACCTTTAAGCGTAGAATATGTTCCTTCTTATCCAAGATTTTAACAAGTATCTCCTCATATGTTAAATCTTCTGCTATTTCTTCTAGTTCTAATTTAATAATGTGGTTCGAGTCGTCCACATATTTACGTAACATTGATACATGAAAAACGTTATGAACACGCGACATACTTAGCGGTAAGGCGAGTCTATAGGCCACAGTTCGTACTCGAGGATTTCAAATAGACCAATAAAATTGAGGGTTGAGATTTCCTCCCTTCGTCGATTCTTACTTCTAGAATAACGCCTTCTTGCACCTTCTTCTTCATATTCATCAGCTCCAGGTGTGTAGCTTGAGCAACTTTAACTTTATCGATTAAATTTGATTCTACTCATATATTCGTTATCTTCACGTAGGTTCTTGGAGTCTTTAATTCTATCTCCATCTTTTGTAAGTCACACAAAACAAGTCTTTGTGTTAAAAATATCGCACTCATAAACGTATACGATCTTCTACTCAACGCGTCAGCTACCACGTTCGTTTTTCTAGGATGGTATTGAATGATATTATCGTAATCTTTCAACAACTCGAGCCAATGTCTTCAGAAATATTTGAGGGTTTTAGAAATGGGTTTTGTACTGGGGTCAATACAAAATTCGATTTCACGCTCTGGGGGTAGGCTAAGAAGTTCTTCAGGGAATACATCGGGAAATTTATTAACGATAGAAATATTATTCAAAACTTTGACTCTCATCCAAGACTTGGATAACACCTCACATTGATACCTATCAACTTGCCACCGTTATTCACGGCTTCCCCTATGGAGAGTCTGGCTTCGGTGCATCCCACACAAGGAAGTTACCAACGAAAGGCTCGGGGTTCTTTACTTATGGCTTAATATGACAGTGATTGACTTTAGTGACTTGGTTGGTTAAATTCGCATGATAGGTTGGTTAGGAATATGAAAGCTAACAACCTTACGAAAATAATCAATTTTAGAACGAAGAATAGTTAACTAGTCGATTCCTAAAATCACATCAAAGGTAAGTATTTTCAAAGAGATAAGATTGACAGGTAACGTGAGGGTGATGATTTGCATCAAACAAGATTTATAAACACTGGATGTAACGAAGGCTTCTCATAACGGAGTTTTAATAGATAAGTCAAAGTCTAATTTCTTTGGAGTCAAATTTAAACGTTGAGCGCAAGTAGGAGAAATAAAAGAATGGATAGAACCGGTATCAAATAAGGTATAGACTTCGCAAGATTTTATGATTAGCTTACCCGTGATAACTTCGTTCGGGTTCGTCGTCATGAAAAATGCTTTCTCTTAGACTACCGATTTTGACTTGCCTGAGACATCCTTTGGCGTCATTATCCCAGCTGGACTTGACTTCACTACACGACAAAATCGAGCTAGGTGACCTTCTCTTCCGCAATTGAAACACGCTTTGAGTTGCTACGTAAAGTTTGGACGGATGTGTCCCTCCTGTCTGTATTTGTAACATACGACCGGTGGTCGTTATTCTTCCTTGGAAACGAGTGTTGGTGTTGCTGTCTTTCCATCATTATTGAATCTTCTCTTCTTGAAATTTTTAATTCTATTATCTTCGCCATGATTACCACCAAAGTGGTTACCAATCTTGGCATGATAATTTCCTCCACGATGGTTATCATTGTTCCGATGGTCGTTGCCACCGGTATGATTATTATCGTGTTGTTAGTCGTTACCTTTTGGTTGGCCTGACTCATTATCGCGCTCTAATAACTGAGCCATATTCACAACATCTGAATACAAACAAAGTTTGTGAGAAATGAGGTATTAACGTATTTCAGGTTTCAAACCTCTTATAAACATTCGCGTCATTCGCTTCTTATTATCGACCAAATGAGATGTAAACCGGTATAACTCCGCAAATTTAGCCTCGTACTACGATACGGTCATATTGTTTTGCTCCAGCTTGATGAATTCAACCTCCTTTATGTGACGAATACTTTCGGGAAAGTACTTGTCGTTGAACAATTCTTGGAACTTCTCCCAAGATATCTTTAGTGCGACAGGCTGAGTACATTTTATAGATTTCCACCAATAATCTGCTTCTTCACGCAACATAAAGGTGACGAAGGGAACCTTTTGCTCTTTTGAGCATTCTAAGAAATCAAATATCTTGGGGATTTGCTTTATCCACGTTTCTGCGTTGAGTGGTTCTGGATTTCCCAAAAACTCCGGTGGCCCCATCTCCTTGAACTGCTTAGTGGTGACTAACCGTGAGTTGCCAGTGTTTACACCTGCATTTTGAACATGAGTATCTCTCGTTTGGTTTTGTATAATTTCTAAAAAGTTCCTAAATATACCATCGTTCATCATTTGGTCGGTGTTGTAGTTTACACGAGGAATATTGCCTTTCTGATGCACATTATCCTTGTTATTGATCGCCGGTGACACAACGGTCTCATGTGCTCCATTGCTTATCTCTACATTTTCAGATGTCATTTTCAAATACTGCCACAAAATAAGGGTTAATTGACATGCCACATATTATCCCTATACTCTGACCGTCCAATTAAATAACAAATAACTTAGGTAGGTCATACTAGCGAAGGAATTACCCGACTCTCCCCTCCTAGTTTTAGTCTCACATCTCAGCCAGGGATCATATCCCTAAGCTTTGATACCAACTGTGACGCCCCCAAAATAGGTATACATCACCCATTTTGAGTCGCCAAATACATGGTACATAATACAACTACAACTTAGTTATACAATTGTCGTGTAAAATACAAAAAAACATAGCTGAGAGTTTCAACACGAATATTGTCTTCTAGACAATATCCAAACTCAAATTCAATCTTGATACAATTATTATCACACTATTTCACAGAATAGTGAGTACTACTAAAACAACCATCTGGACCGTCAATCCATTCCCCGACTAGTCCCAGCTATTTTCTCATTTCCTGAAGAGAACATGGAAAGAAAAGGGTGAGCTCAACTAGCCCAGTAAGAAATATTATGACTAAGATAATGCAGAACAAATTATCCTTAGCCTTAAACAGTATAACAACTCATAGAATACAATAGACAACAAGTTTTAGATCAACAACTGCAGCGGAATAAGCAATCCATTGGAAGAGTCAAGTAGAGCATGATATCTACTATCTTCTATGATTTAAAAGTTTATCATCAATTTTATCGCTAAGACTCAGCTTAATAAATAATCCACATCACTGAATTATCCATGCACTACGGGCCAATGATATTCATTAGTATCCCGACCACAAATAATCCATGCATTACGGGCCAAGGATATTCATGTTTTCATCCATGGTCATGATCTTGCCAAACAATAATTCATCTTTGCAACCTTGGCCGAAGAGATTGCATGGTCATGATCATACCAATATATGTCTATCAATGCACTACGGGCCAAAGATGACTTTCATCATAATATAAGCATGAGGATGACGACAACGATATAAGAATTCAACTAAATGAAATCAAAGGATAAATTTTAAAGATTTATAATTTAATTTATCCAAAATTCTATAATGGCCAAATTGTCAACATGATACTGCTTGGTGGAGTAAAATTTAAGAAATATTTTATCAAAATAATTTGGACCGAAAAGAAATTAATTTTTATCATGAATAGTATCCGGGTGAATTATTACCCGAGTGGATAGTACACCATGAATACTACTTCGAGAATATTACTTTGTGAATAGTACCTCGTGAATAGTACCCATGAATAGTACTTTTTGAATAGTACCCGTGAATAATACCCATGAATAGTACTTTGTGAATAGTATTCCGGCATGAAAAGATCAATAATTATTAATTATCAAGAATGCTCAAAATAATATTTTCATGAAAAGATACCGGATGAAGCGCAAATATCAAGGATATTCTACTAATTTCACGGATTATAGAAGCAATACTTCAACAAAATGAGTGTAGAATTAGGGATACAAAACGAAATAATATTACTTACATACTATAGAGTATGGAAGAAAATATTATTTCATATGAATATTGAACAAAAATAATATCCCTTACGAATACGAAAGAAATAATACCCCTTACCTTAGTAGAAGGCTGGATACTGCAATAGTGAAGTAGCAGAATACTCTTCTTCTTTCTCTCTATAGCTTCTCTCTCTATAATTGCTCTTGTGAGTCTTAGTGAATTGGTGAGAATGAAAGAAGAATGAGCTTCTATTTATAGGAAAATATAGTTTTTATAGTTGCACGTTTTGGAGCTCGAATTATTACAGTATAATACCTTAATCTTTTCCTTCATTTTTAATTTAGTCCTACAAGTATTATCAAACTTGCACCACCTCTCCTAATAGTACATGCATGTGAATCAATAGTTCCATACATGTGAACAAATAGTTATATGCATGTGAACTAATAGCAATTAATTACTCATTTATCCGATTAATTACCCGATTGATCAATATAACCTCTAGAAATCAATTATTATCGAAATAAATGTCAATTTCCACTAACACTAATAATCCCAACACAATGAAAATATCAATTTCATCTTTAATCAACACGAACTTATTCATAATTAATATTGTTACTCACAATATTTAACAACCAGATCATTCCCAGGAAAGAGGGGGCTTTCTGATAAGGATTTCTCCCTATTGGCGCGCAATTAGGTGACCAAACCCTTTTCCTCGACAAAACTTTCTAAACATCGTCAATAATGCAAATAATAATATGAATAACTTTTTCGTCACAATTATTGATTTAATAATATAAAATAATGTGCAGATGATAACAATAATTGAATCAATAATGTGAGAAATATTATGCAAAAATTACTGTAGTAATAATTGAGTATAACTGAGTGACATCTCACGTAAGCATCAATAATCAAATATACTGTACAATATCGTGTGTTACTATGCAACCACGCGTGTTACTGTACTTTTACCACCAGGTATTTCAACAGTTTAACGGTAAAACTTTCGTCGTTATTTTCATTAAAATTATTTTTGTCGTTTTATCTAACTCCGATAGTAATTTCGTAGTAGGGTCCACCAATGATTGTGTCGTCGTACGAATATTCCCTGTTAAAGCGAATATTCCCCGACCAATCGAATATTTTATAACAACTTGCTTACTTTGCAAAATTTATAAATTTTACCCACAACTATAACATTATAACAAATCCACACCATAATATTCAAAAATATATTTCGAGAAAAATTTATCTTTATTCATAAAAGTTGGGGTCTTACACATTAGTTATACTAACATCGACCTTATAGGTTTAATTCTCACTTTAGTTAAGTTATAACCTTTAGCTTAAGGTCTAACAATATTTATCAATCACATAACACAAACTAAAATTTTTACTAGCTTATAACATGAGGTTGTAGTCATTTAAATCGCTCTTCCAATCCTTACAACATTAAGTTCTGATTTCTATATAACTTGTTAATTGTTAACTTTCAATCTTCATATTTGATATTACAATCTAACCATAATATGTTATAACATCATATACTATGATGAACATCCTTTTATATTCACTAGATTAAGTTTACATCTTATTTTCTGGACTTGAGCAATTAATTAAAAATATTTGGGCAAATCGCAGATCAAGGCAGCAGAGCAAGCAGCCACAAACTTAAACTCGGCGTTATGATGACCGCTAAAAGGCCTAGTACATGCGTTATGGCGCCTAGTAGTTTTAGTTCCTGCAGTTAGCGATCGAAGAACACAAAATATGGTCAAAAAAATTCCAATTTCTTTGTTCATATAACAATTTAAACATACCCAGACCTTATAATTCATACAAAATCATAACCCAACCTTAATTTCTAGCATGGTTTTAACAACTTAAACAACCAAGTTAAAATCCATAAATTCACTATTTTTGTAAAAACACCATTTTTATAAATCATTTACAAATTCAATTACTATGAACTCGTTTTTCAATCAAATCAGTCCATATAAATTTCGTTCTTTTCGTTTCTTAATGTATAAACAC
Organism: Panax quinquefolius; assembly: GCA_020205615.1. Classification (NCBI taxonomy): domain Eukaryota; kingdom Viridiplantae; phylum Streptophyta; class Magnoliopsida; order Apiales; family Araliaceae; genus Panax; species Panax quinquefolius. Next base: position 140,916,066 of record CM035169.1, read on the forward strand.
AATCCATTATCAATTTACCGATTAATATACAAATTAAGCATCAAATTTCATACATTTAAGTCATATTCATACATATTTCTCTGTAAACTTCAAAACTCTATATTAAACATAATTTCATGAATTAATTACTCTAAAATAGTTTATAAACATCATATAGTAGAATATACATGCATATTAATGATTACAAACTACTTTTCAGCCATTTAATCATGAGACTCAAATAATAGAGAACTTAAAATATATGTTCATAGAGAAACTTAAAAAAACATAAATTTCAAGTTTGAGATTAAGAAGTTACCATTGCTTTCTTGTTTAGATGATAGAAAACCCTCCTTTGATTTTCCAATCTTATTCCTAAATCTCAAATTCTCTCAAACTCTCCCTCTCTTTCTCTCTGAGTTGTATTCTCAAACTTAACCAAATGAACCAATATAAACTTATTATACGTATATAATATAATAACTGGCACAACATGTGTGTCAGTTAAGGCCATTATGCACTTAACTACTCCCATGTTTATACGGTCATGTTTGGTTAGCCTTTAAAAATGCTTTTTCCATTCATTTTAATTAACTTGTTTATTATATAGTTTATTCATCACACTGTAATTAATCAAATAATATTTTTTAAATTCAATTAAATAGAAGGCAATATTACTCATTAAATCAAATTATTTCATAATTAAAATTCTCATTTATTAATTCTAACAAATCAATGCATCTCTAATTAATTATTAAATTAATTAGAAAAACGTCAATAGTTATCTAATACCTCATTTAATTTAATTATCCCAATTAAATTCACACTTTGAACTATAACATTATCAACATTAATTTAATTAATGTAACACATTTAATTAAATTAATCTACCATAATACCATCAAATATATATTTAACTCAAAAAATAAATCTAAAAAATATTTATTTAATTCAATAAATATTTAAAATAAATTACACAAAATCTCGTTCTTCACAGTTTAAAATCGACTTAAAACATTGAAAATAACTAGATCTAACTTAGATCCGAGCCAATCTAGCATAAAGGTTCAAGTTTCGAAGCTTTAGAACTAGTTGAGGGCTAAATCTGGCTAGATCTAGTAAATTAAAAGATTCAATCTTTAACATTATATATGCAAAATATTCGATAAATAGATAGATCTAGAAATAAACAACTAATATATATATGTATAAAGATTGAAACTTTAACTATATATAAGCACAATATTGAACTAGATCTAATAGATCTAACTAGATTTACAACGAAATGAACAAAGATTCAATTTTTCACCTTAGGTAATGAAGATACAAGCTTCATTTGACTTGAATCTATGCTATATCACTCTATATGTATAAGATCTAACTATTTAATGCTAAATATAACTTGAATCTAATTATTTTTTAGAGCTAAATTTGAGCCCCTCTCTCTAAAATGTTGTTTCTCTCTATAGAATGACCTATCTCCTTCAAAATGAGCTGATGATGCCTTTATATAGGCCACAGATCCAGTCCTAGGTGTACTTGAGGCCATTCGCGGTTGGGTTCTATAGTTCCCCACTCTCGAAGTTCGTTCCTTCGGTCGTCTGTACCTTTCAATCCAAGAATAGTTGAAGATGTGCCAAACTGTTCTGGAAAACTCTTTTCGAGTGCTACAGAATGAGATTGAGTCTGACCATTTCTGGATCTTGGAAGATGAAATAAAAGCCAAAAAGGTATCTTCCGGCGTCCGATGGTTTAACTGGTTTGTCTTTGGTAGTTCATGGCTCGGGGATTGCTGTGGTGGATTTGTATGACCTTATCCTTAGATTTTGCAACCCTTGCTCGATTCATGTTGTGGTTGGAGTGAAATTACTCATTTTCCCTTCGGCGGGGTTGTCTCCACAGTGCAATTACGCCTTTGCCCTCCTTCAGGGTTAGTATATGGAAAGCAAAATTTTGAGTGTTTACATAGCCCAATAAACCTCCTTAGATCTTCCGACTACAACAAAAATCGATTTAGTAGAAACTGTTTCACTCCCATTTCAAAGTGATCAAACAAGTAGCTTAGTCGCCATCGTCAATTTACCATTCTTCTTTTCTTTGTTTTTTTTCTTTTCCGCCGAGTATACAAAGGTATTAGAGAAACCTGTTTTCTAAACTAGATTTCATACAAGAGGCTGTAATTCCGACTTAGTCCACGGGTGAGAGAAAGAACTGATGTACATAAGGTGTAGAACACTATTTTTTTCGATAAGTTCGTTGTTCGTTTTTTAACGGAGAGAAGATGAAGTTTGATTTTTAATTTCTTTTGTTTCTGTAAATTAGGTTCTTTTTTTCTTAAAACTTTAATTATGTTCTTATAATATTATGGAGTATTAAAATAATTAGTCTGACTTTTTCTTCTTCTTTTCTTCTAGGTGAACATTTTATTTTATTTTTAAAAGTTGACCCACACTTGTTAGTTCATAAGAATATTTCACATCTATATGTCAAATGTTTGTCAAGTAAGCTTTTCCGTTAATATTTCGGACGAAAAATTATAAATCACTAATTTGCAATATTTTTGATACTTCGATAACGATAATGTAACAAAAAAAATTCAGTAACTAAATGAAAATCAACTCCTAGTACAATGACCAAAGTATCAATTAACTTGGTCCACCTCACCGACCACGTCATTAACACCTATCAACCGTTAGTCTACTCAGCATTTTCCATCAGCTTTTTTAACGGAATCATAAATAATGACTATTTTATAAGTTTTCTCTAGTATAGTAACGTGTTCGTAACAAAAAAAATTCAATACCCATAATAAAAATTGACTCTTAGTATAGTGACCAAAAAACCAATTAACCATTTTTAATTTGTTATTTTACTCTTAGTCAATAATTAGCCGAATTCTTAATTCAAAATTTATCGGGTATAACAACTATAACTTAATTATTACTTTATATTATTTTCGTGATTTAATTCGTCAAATTATATTTTTACCCTTAACTGGGTTGTACAAATTTTATTTAACTTATTTATTCGAAAAAAATGTAGTTTACATATTTCTCAAGTTCTTCAATTTGTATATTTTCTTACATTCTTGAATATTTATTGTCGCACTAAATATTTTTTTTTTCTTTTCTCCTTAGTCTTGTAATTTTAGATGCGCAAACTAAAATTTCTACTTTTTATTTTTTAGGATTTTCTTTCCCAGTTTTTGCTAAAAGTTTACGTTCTTATGCATGATTCTTGCTACATTAACATATCATATATTATTTTTGTTATGTTGTGAGGGATATATCAACTTCATATAAAACAATTACATAATAAAAGAATAATTAAAAAACATATCTTCAAATTATTTCTCAACTTCTTCAAATTGTATACCTTTTAAATTTAACTGGAACAACACAACAATGTGATACTGTAATTGAGGTATTATCGAGCCAAGAAATCTCAAAAGGATAATGAATTAACTCGGGTTGGAGGTTTAATGCATACACAAATTTGGGTGAAATAATGTTAAAATTACTATCTTTATTTAGAACAATGTTACACAACTTTGACTTGCAATGAATAGAATTGTGGAAAGTAAATTCTGATTGCTGTAACACCCCTTTTCCGAAATAGAAAGAGAGCTTACGCACAAAACATAACTAAACTACAAAACAAATCGAGAGTTTTAGACCGTAAAATGAATATCTCTAATAACTGATAAATTTCACAAAATCAAACCGATAATAAATGTCTAACTGACTCAAATCACAATCTAAGATATTAAACACAACTCAAAATAAACTTATGTATCACACCTAAACAAAATATGTAAACAATTAGAAGAAGGAAAAAGGGTGTAATTTTGGACAGGTTTATGATGAAAGAGTGTAATTCTGTCAGCACCCTAATTGAAGTTGGCCTCAAACTCTCAAAGGGTTGAGCAGGAAAAAGGGTGGATACAACTATGTTCAAGCAAATAGTTGGAAGTCTCATGTATTTAACTTCTACAAGGTTAGACATCATGTATGCTGTCAATTTAATAAGCAGGTACATGGAGAATCCAACTGAAGTTCATCTTTTGGCTGCAAAAAGAATCTTCCGTTACTTTAAAGGGACAACAGATTTTGGAATTATGTACAAACATGGTGAAAAGTCAAGTCTGCTTGGGTATGAATACTTCGGGAGCCGTGTTCATGCTAAAATATGGAGCTGTCAGCTGGTCATCAAAAAAGCAGTAGATAGTAACATTGTCAACTATTGAGGTTGAGTTTGTTGTTGCAGCATCAAGCTCCTGTCAAGCCATTTGGTTACGAAGGTTATTGAAAACTTTAAGAAATCAACAACAAAACTCATCGCTGATATACTATGATAATACATCAACAATTAAGCTTTCAAAAAATCCAATTCTCCATGGGAGAAGCAAACATATTGATGTGAGGTATCACTTCTTGCATGACTTATGTAAGGATGGAGTTATTAATTTGGTGTTTTGTAAAAGTGAAGAACAGGTTGTTGATATTTTAACCAAGCCTCTTAAGCCCGTTGCATTTCTGAAGCTTCAAAGCATACTTAGACTTTGTTCTTCAAGGGATGCTGTTCCAAGAAGGGCAATGCAAAATGTTGCAGTATGTTAAGATCATATTTTTAAACTGCTTTATGAACAAATCATTTTAAGGGAGGATGTTGATATATATATTTACTGTTATTTTCAAATAAGGAGGAACTGACCTATTTAATGGGAGAAGACCTATTATTTAGGAGTGTCTTTTATTTAGGAGTTTGTTCACGTTTTAGCTCAGTGTTTACTGCTTTGTTAGCATGTTCTTAGTAGTAGAAGTGGTTGCTATTTTATTGGTTTGTTAGTTGATGTATTACCTATTATTCTTTCAATAATGTATTAAGTCTTTCATTTATCTGACTTTACTCCTCCACAAAGTAAATACACAGTATTGTTTTAGTCCATCAGTTTGTGGGGTTGGGGTTGGGGTTGGGGTTGGGGTTGGGGGGGGCCGGTGCTATTCACCGGTACTAACGACCGGTACCTTCTATTTTTATTTTTATTTTTTTTCTTTTTTTACCACAATTATTAATATAAAAATAATATGTGACATTCTATTAATGGTTAAAACAAAAGGATAAAACAATGACATTGTTGTTATTTTCACTGGCACTCAAGAATATTATCTATTTATCCGTTACTATTAATTTTATTTTTAAAAAGTATTTTGGGACTCTATTTTTATGGCAGATTAAAAGGTTCACGGATATTGCTGCTTTTTCATGCGGCCACAGCTCCAAGTGGAAAGGTAAAAGAGACAAAAATAATGAAATATCATCTTTTTTGGGTTAACATAATACACCTTTGCAGATTATTAGATGTTGGACCGAAAGAGTTTTCAACGGTCACAAATCAAAATTTTGTGAATCAAAAAAATAATCAAATTTAGCACACAGGACGTTACGGTCTTTAAAAGAACCGGACGTCCCTCAATTTCATATTTGAAGCCTCCAAAAGTATCAAATATGTTTGATTTCGTTTCTTGGTATTTTCTGCAGACCTTCAAATTTTTTGTGCAGATCAAAATCACACACCATCACTCTCAGTGCAACTATAATAATAATATACATGCACAGCCTTCTTTGATTATTGGTCTCCAACATGCATCGCATAAAACTTCCTCACGAACACTATTATTATCATCCTTATTCTCAATTCCTTCATTCAAGACAAGCAAATGCTTATTGTTTGTGTGTTTGTGTGTGTGTGAGAGAGAGAGAGAGAGAGAGAGAGAGAGAGAGTATTTACCACTCCCCCGTTCCTTTTTTTTTCATTTTCCTTTTCTTAATATTTGTGTGTTTTCTTGTAACATTAATTTAAAATGAGCGATTAAAAATCTCCTGTCAATGAACGACATGCTTTGTGAATTATTGATTTGTTTTTAAACTTTCCACCTACTTCTACACAAATTGATTCCATTTTATAAGTATTTGACAAATTCAAATACTTGTAATTATAGATACTTGTAATTCAAATACTTAATATTCAAATACTTGTAATTAATTCCATTTTATAAGTATTTAACATTAATTTAAAATGAGCGATTAAAAATCTCCTGTCAATGAACGATCCGGTCATTGACAGGAGAAGACATTTTCTCGCCGTACGTAATTCCAAGCATTATTATTTCTTTATCTTTCACCATGATTCTAGATATTTGTTCGGCCGTGATATTTCTCCTTGGTAGAAAGTAAATTGAGAACTACTCATTTAATTAATCTATTCGTACTTTATTATTGAACTTGAAAGTCATTTGGGCATTTAGTCACCATATTACTTATTTAACCCTATAAGACCAAGATTGAGGTTCATTGTATTAACTCATTAGATCATTTAATATCTATTACATTGACTTCAGTAATGATGAAAAAGCATTATGGTTTGATCGCTATTATCGCCATGCATTAATGTGGATGGGATCGTGATTCACGGCAAGTAAACATAAGTGATGACCAAAAGGTAGTAAGTAGACTATGAGTGGTGTACAGGACCCATCGAGATCACGGGGCGTGTCAGGAGGAGGTAGTGGGTGGTACGCAGAACCCAAAAAAAAAGAGTATCCCTATCAACCAAGTCTTCACAAATAAGACGCGTTCTCATACACATTCATATTCACACACACACACTGCATCGAGGATTATTATCTCTCTCAATACACTGACATTACATCCTCCATTGTTAACCTTGTGAACACGATATCTTTGACTCTCACGCTCGAGCTATCCCCCGTGATCCCCAATCGTCAAGCTTGTGGTGTTTATCGTGTTTCATTGTGAGACCCTTGATTTTATCAATAAAGATTTAAATTTTTTGTCGAAATAATTTTTATATATTATGGTGTGAATTTGAGATAATATTATAGTTGTGGGTAGTATTTATAAATTTTATAAAGTATGCAAGTGGTTATATTATATTCGATTGGTGGGGAATATTCGGTTTAGCAGAAATATTCGCACAACTACCAATCATCATTGACCCTAATAATGTAATTATCATTTCGGATTCGAGAAAACGACAAAAAAATATTTTATTGAAATAACGGCGGAAGTTTTACTGGTTGATCATTGTTGAACTACTCAGTAGTAAAAAGTACGAGAATACGTGTGGTTGCATAGTAAGACACCGGTATTGATTATTGATGCTTATGTGAGAAGTCACTCGGTTTGATTCCATTATTGTCGATTAATAATATGAATTATTATAAGCGATAATGACGTTTTGTTTTATTCGTATTATTAACGTAATAAAATGAAACATCTTTTTATATAAAATGAATACTTTATTAAAGTTATTCTATAAATTAAATATATTATATTTTATTACGCGTAGTGTTCAATAGTGTTTTGCATAGTGTTTTGCATAAGTCAGATAAAGTGTTTGTATAGTAAAATGTTTTTATATAAATAGAATATATGATATTTTATTTAAAAGATTTTTCTTTAAATATGGACCGTCAGATTAAAGTAAATCAATCTGGACTGTTCATGGATTAATTACTATGCATTCTATTTTCCTATAAATAAGCTCATTCCTTCATTATTTTCTTTTAATTCACTTTGAAACTCTAGAGAGAGAAATTATATAGAGAAGTTATAGAGAGAAAATCTATAGAGAGAAAGAAAGAAGAGTATTCGGTACTTCACTACTTTGATATCCGGTGTCTTTTACTAGTAAGGGATATTATTTGTTGTAATTCGTAAGGGGTGTTATTCTTTCTTATTCATGAAGAGAACTTCATTATTCCATTCATTATTATTCATTGGAATAACTCTGTAAAAGTGGCGACGAAATTAAAAATAGTATACATCACCTATTCGAAGTTGTCAATGGATAAAATACATGGTACTATTAAACAAACAACTACAACTTTATTATTACAACAAGAAATCGTGAGTTTGAATACAAATATTATCTTCTGCATAATATCTATACTCAAATAAATCCTCATCACATTTATCGATACATTATTTTACAAAAATGGTGAGGACTACTAAACAATCCTTTTCTAAAACCTTCATTCCATACCCCGACTGCACTCGCTATATTCTCGCCGCCCGAGAAAAATGGAACAAAAGGAAAAGGGTGAGCTCAACTAGCTCAAGAAGAATATTACGACTAAGATAATATACAACAAATTATCGTTAGTCTTCAACAGGAAAAATATAATGTAATACAATAGACAACAAATTTTAAATCAATATTCGCAATGAAATAATAATTCATTAGAAGAGTTAAGTAGAGAATGCAAACTACTATCTTCTATGTATGAATTTAAAAGTTCATCGCTCATCTTTTATCCTCGTAACATCAATCAATATACATCCGAATCAAATATTCATTTGCAGACTACATGTGCCAAAGATATTCATCACCTGGTCATGTTCATTTAAACACTGCTCATCTTCAGACTACGGCCAAAGATATTCTTCAGAAATCATTCATTTGCACTATGTGCCAAAGATATTCTTAAGAAATCATTCATCTTTGCACTATGTGCCAAAGATATTCCATAATATCATCATTTAAGACCGAGGATGATGAAAATATTTTTTTTTTTTAAAGAAACGAATCCAAAGGAAACAAAATGACAAGGATTAAGGATTAAGGATTCGTATTTGGTTTTATCCACGCCCAAAAAATACCTCAAAAATAATCATAGTGGTGTAAAATTCAAGAATGATCAAAACATGGATACAATCGAAAGTTAAGATCCGTATTAGATGTTTTGGATTTAAAAGAAGAAATTTTATTTTCTATGAATAAGACCAGATAATGAATAGTGTCAGATACGTGAATAAGGCCGATACGTGAATAGTAACTCCGACACCAAAAGATAGAAATTCCACAAAAACATCTTCACGCTCACTTAATAAGTACTCGTGAATAAGAATCGTGAATAAGAACTCGCTTAATAAGAACTCGTGAATAAGAACTCATGAATAAGAACCCATGAATAGAACCCCGACATGAAAAAGTTCCAAATTTGATAAAACTTCAGATCAATATTTCAAAGATAATGATATTGAAGAAATAATATCATTACGAGAAAAAAATAATATCCCTTACCTCGAAAGATCAAGATTTCTAATTTGTAACACGTGTATAAGGTCAAGGAACTTGCACCGCCTAGCAAGCAATACTCAAAGTATACTCAAAATACTCACAAGAATACGCCGATAATATAGAGAGAGAAAACTTCAGCTTTTCGTGTGATTTTCAATTCTAACCTAAAGACCCTATTTATAGAAAACGCTAGTAACACCAAAGCGTAAAATTTAATAAAATAATAATATATATATTATTAATATTCAAGCCCACCTTAGAAATCTGATTCCAGATCATTTATAACACATGTGAACCTTCTAGAAAAAATAACAAAAAAAACGTTTTTCATAAAAAAATATTTTAAACTCCCAAAAATCAATTATTTTGAGCTTCTAACTTCAATAATTCATAATAAATAGCCCTTTCATCAGAAAATTTGAATCTCGCGAGTTTTTATAGGAAATTCAATTTCTACAACTTTGCAGAAGAAAGTTTTTCCAAATTCCAAATAGAAATTGACCAAATCCACAAACCAAGCGATTTTACAAAGCTATAATCAAATTTCACCAATAAATGGGGTCCACCGACATGTTTAACATGTTTTAAACATTTATTGCAACAAAAATACTCTTCCTCCTCAGATACTCATATATCCCACATTCGTTGTAAAATATCACCGTTAATATATTATTAAAATAATATATTTAAACGAATTATTTTATCGTAAAAAGATAAAATATTAATTTTCAACAATTGTCATTTTTAAAATTTTCTCCATCTATATCCACATAAAATCAATATTTTTCTCATCATATAAATCAATAATTAATTATTCACAAATAATATTATGTAATCACAATATCGACAACCGTGCAGCTCCCAGAGAGAGGGGGGCTTCCAATAAGAATTTCTTTCATCGGGCGCCGCAAATTAGTGACCAAACCTCTCCTTAGATGTAACTTTCTAGACATTGCCAATAATGTTATCTAATAATATTATTCAGATAATATGAATTATTGCTTCGATAATGAAAAAAATACCGCAGTAATGACAATTATCAAACAACAAAGAATATAAAATATCAACGCAAAGAATTATTAACTCAATAAAATATCGAATAAAGAATTATCAGAACCATTATCGAGTAGTGCCTTCACGTAAGAATCAATAATTGGTGCAATACGCGGTGCCATCGCTCAACAACGCCAGACAGTGTGTTTTAACCACCGGTATTCCAACAAAGATAATCTGTGAATAACTACGCCGCTATTTAAAAACAACTTATATTTGTGCTTTCTTCATCCAATCGCTCATATGGGCCCACACATGGTCGCTACTGTCGCATTTAATATTTCCCGACAAAGATTTAATATTCCACCACCAAACTAATATTCCCCGACGATAATGAATATTTTATAACCACTGCTTATTTTCAAATATTCACAGATTTAACCCTTAACTATCCACATTAATCAAATCAACCCTTACTATTTCAAAATAATAAATAAAGGAAATTCCTTTTATTTAAAAATTTTGGGGTCTTACAACCTCCCTCCTTATGAAATTTCGCTCCCTCTAAATCGACGACGCACTGGTGTGTTTCAAAAGGTGAGGATACCTCGCTTTCATTTCCGCTTTCCAATTCCTGTGTCATTTCCTCTATAAAGATGATTCCTCCACAAAACTTTAACTTGTGGTATGACTTTTTCGCAGTAGGACATGCTCCTTCCTATCCAAGATCTTCGACAGTACCTCCTCACACGTTAAGTCTTCTGGCTATCTCGTCCGGTTCTAACTCAATAACGTGGTTCGGTCTTTCACATATTTATTTAAGTATGATATGTGAAACACATTATGAACACGAGACATACTTTGAGGTAACGCAAGTCTATATAGCTACATTTCCTACTTGGCCAAGAATTTGAAATGGACCAATAAATCGTGGATCGAGCTTTCTCTCTTCCCAAATCTTGTAACTCCCTTCCATGGAGCAACTCGCAACAATACATGATCCCCTACATTAAATTCCACGCCCTTTCGATGAAGATCCGTGATAACTCTTTTGTCGATCTTGTGCCGCTTTGTATACGCTTGTTTAATCATTTGGATCTTTTCAGTAGTCATACGCATTTAACTCGGGTCCCAACAATGTTGCTTCACCCACCTCATCCCAACATATCGAGAACGACATTTTCGGCCCATATAATGCTTCAAATGGAGCCACACCTATACTTGCTCGATAATCGCTGTTGTAGGAGAATTCCACCAATGGTAAATACTTATCCCAACTACCCTTGAAGTCTAGGACACGTAGTCTTAATAGATCTTCAAGAGTTTGAATAGTCCTCTCTCGATTGTCTCGTCCGCTTGGGGATGGTATGCCGTAACTAAATCGCAAACTGCGCTCCATAGCTTTTTGCAAGCTAACCCAAAATCTTGAAGTGAATCTTGGGTCACGATCCAAACTATGGATATGTGCATGCCATGCAACCTCACAATCTCATTCACGCATATACTAGCAAGACGCTCAAGGAATAAGTCTCCAGACGGCAAGAAATGAAAGCAGACTTGGTTAATCTATCAACAATAACCCAAATAAGATTGATGCCTTGAGAAACCGTAGGAAGACCCGAATCTAAATCCATAGTAATGTGTTCCCACTTCCATTCCTAATCTCAAGTGGTTGCAACGACCTTAGGTACAAGATGCTCCGCCTTTACACGCTGGCAAGTTAAACACATCGAGATAAACTTTGCAATCTCTCTCTTCATATTGTTCCACCAAAATGTATGTCAAGATCACGATACATTTTAGTACTTCCGTGATGGATTGCAAAATGGCGATTGGTGCCTCCATCATAATCTTGTACTTCAAATCGTAGTCGTTAGAACACAAAGTCTAGAGTGGACTCAAGTATTCCTTCTTCATCAATTCTCGCCCTAATAGCTCCTTCAGACTTTTTCTTCTTCATACGATCGCCTCCGGCCCAGTGGCTCGAGCAACCTTAACTTTTTCTATTAAAGTTGGCTCTACGCAGATACTTGACATCATCGCACTCGCTCCTCAAGATATGATCTTCTACTCAACGCGCCGCCTACCACGCTCGCTTTTACCGTGATGGTATCAATAAAGTGTGGTCGTAGTCTTCAATAGCTCGAGCCAACGTCGCCGCCAAGATGTCGAGTTCTTTTTGAGTGAAGAAATATTTAAGGCTTTTTATGGTCTCAATATATCTCCACTTTCTCCCCATATAGATAGTGCTCCATATTTTTAGCATGAAAACGATCGCCGCTAACTCTAGATCACGAGTAGGATAATTCCTCTCATACTTTTAAGTTGTCGCGAGGCATAGGCTATGACTTTTTCCCACGCTGCATGAGAACACATCCTAACCCTTTGCTCAAGCATCATCAGAGATAACAAATCCATCCAACCAGATGGTATTGTTAGAACAAAGCCAAATAAGTCTCCTCTTAAGCTCTTGGAAACTTTTCTCGATTCTTCGCCTCCAAACGAAATTTTGTATCCTTCCGAAGTTAGCCGAAGTTAATGGAGTAGCGATTCGAGAAAACCCTTCCACTAATCTCCGATAATAACCAAATTTAAGCCCAAAAAGCTACGATTTCACCACCGACTTTATTGTTCTAACTTCAGATTGCTTCAATCTTCACGGATCAACAGATACTCCATGTTTCGACACCACGCGCCCAAGGAATGCTACTTCTCTCGCCGTAACTCGTGATTTCTTCAATTTGGCATATAGTTGGTTTTCACAAGTTTTCGAGTACCAAATTTCAAATGGTGCTCATGATCTTCACTACTTTTGGAATATACGAGGATGTCATCAATAAAGACAACAACGAATCGATCCAAATATTCCTGAATACTCTTGGCTCATCATATCCATGAAAGTCGCAGGAGCATTAGTTAGTCCGAAAGACATGACTAAGAATTCATAATGCCCATACCGAAGTTCTCAAGGCGCTTTGAATATCCTCGCCTAATCTTCACCGATGATATCCGTAATCTAAGATCGATTTTTGAAAAGAATTGTGCCCTCTTGAATCGGGTCAAAAACAAGTCATCAATACGAGGTAGAGGATACCTATTCTTGATGGTGACATGGTTCAATTCCCCGATAGTCAATACAAAGTCGCATACTCCCGCGCTTTTCTTCTTTACAAATAAAACAGAGCACCCCAAGGAGATGTACTAGATTTAATCGAAACCGATGTCCAACAATTCCTCGTAGTGGACCTTTAACTCCTCAAGTTCAATAGAGCCATTCGACATGGGGTTTTAGAAATGGGCTTGTACTGTGTTCAAGATCAATAAAGAATTCAACTTCACGCTCGGGGTAGATCGAAGTTTCTAGAAATACGCCAGAAAGTCAATAACAACAGAATATTATTCAAATTTGACGTGTCTTTATTCAAATCCATAACATGGGCTAAGAAAGCTTGACATCCGCTTTTTAATAAACTAATAAATTTTATGATTAGATATGACAATGATTGATTGATTTTAATGGTTTAGTTGTTTGAATTGCATAAACAGTCAAGTTAGAATATGAAAACTAACAACCTTATTTAAAACAATCAATTTTGGCATGATGAGTAGTTAACCAATCAATCCCTAAAATCACATCAAAAGCAAGTATCTTTAAAGAGATAAGGTCAATGTGTAAGGTAATGGTGCCAACTTGAATCAAACAAGATTTATAAAAAAGTGGATGTGATGAAAGTTTCTCCTAACTGAGTTTCCACAGATAAGTCAAAGTCTAATTTCTCCTGAGTCAAGTTTAAACGCTGAGCACACGCAGAGAGATAAATGAATGGGTAGACCCAGATCAAGTAAGGTATAAACTTCGCAAGAATTTATAAATAGCTTACCCGTGATCACCTCGCTTTGGGTTCCTCGATTATGACCAAACCACAACAAACGCTTCTTCCCTAATCGCTGACTTTGACTTTTTCGGGATGTTTTTCGAGTCACCGCCCTCACGAACTAGGTTTCGCCATCGCATAATCTCGAGCGATATGTCCTTCCTTTCCACAATTATAGCATACCTTGAACTGTCAGGGCGCTTGATCGATATGTCCTCTTTTCCGTGATTTTTAGAAGATACGACCGGTGGTCGTTTTCTCCCTTAGAACCAGCTTGTCGCCAAGACCGCCATCTTCACACGGTCGTTGTTAAATCTCTCTTTTTAAAATCTCCTCCCGACTCGCTTCTTCTATTTTCACGGCTATGATTACCACCAGAGTGGTTACCATTTTTCGTCCGTCTGCTTTTCTCCGCAGTTATCATTATTCTCGCTGATCGCTATCTCGATACGATCCCTCGTCAGGGTCCTCAATGACTGCATTTCAAGTATCTCGCCTAATAATCGAGCCCTCGCTTACAACATCCGAATAAAGAGAAAATTTACGAGAAATGAGATATCGACGACGCCGTTTCAAACCTCTAAGAAACATCCGCCATAACGCTCCTCATTCTCCACCAAATGAGGTGCAAACTCGATAACTCGCAAACTTTGCCTCGCATCGAGACACCGCCATGTTGTTTTGTTCCAACTGATGAACTCCACTTCCTTCATACGATTTAACACTTTCGTGAAAGTATTTGTCATTAAATAGCTTCAAACGCCTCCCAAGACACGCCGAAAAGTACCGATGGGTACGCTTCACGCACTCCCACCAAGAGTCCGCTTCGCCATTTTAACATAAAGGTGGCGAATGGAACCTTCGTTCTCCTCCGCATCCCAAGACATCGAATATCTTGTAATTTGTTTGACCCATGTTTCCGCCATGATCGGATCCGCTTTCCTTTAAAATTCGTGGTCCCAACTTCGAATCGCACGTCGTGATAAACCCGTGAATTGCTATCATTTTCTCCTCAGATTTTGAACACGAAGTTTCCTCGTCTCGATTTTGCATGAATCGCAAAAACTTCTAAACATCCCCTCGCTCATCATCTCGCTTCAATGGTGTTGTTCACAGGAGGAACATCACCACTGCTCAGACGCTCTCCTCGCTGGTGAGTACAGTGCATCTCCACCTGGGCCTCATTTCCATTGTTAATATTCTCAACGACATTCTCAAACATCGCCATAAAACAAGGGTTAATTAAGGAAATCAATATATCACATAATATCCCTATATATCGATTCAACTAACAAATAAGCTTAGTAGACACACTACAAGGATTTACTCGCTCTCCCTCCTAGTTCTATTCCCGATCTCCGCCAGAGATCATATCCCTAAGCTCGATACTAATCGCGACGCCCCAAAAAAATAGTATACATCACCTATTCCGAGTCACAATACATGGTACGTAAACAACTACAACTTTATTATTACAACAAGAGAACTCGTGAGTTTGAATACAAAATATTATCTTCTGATAATATCTATACTCAAATAAATCCTCATCACATTTATCGATACATTATTTTACAAAATGGTGAGGACTACTAAACAATCCTTTCTAAAACCTTCATTCCATACCCGACTGCACTCGCTTATATTCTCGCCTCCCGAGAAAAATGGAACAAAAGGAAAAAGTGGTGAGCTCAACTAGCTCAAGAAGAATATTACGACTAAGATAATATACAACAAATTATCGTTAGTCTTCAACAGGAAAAATATAATGTAATACAATAGACAACAAATTTTAAATCAATATTCGCAATGAAATAATAATTCATTAGAAGAGTTAAGTAAGAGAGAATGCAAACTACTATCTTCTATGTATGAATTTAAAAGTTCATCGCTCATCTTTTATCCCCTCAGAACATCAATCAATATACATCCGAATCAAATATTCATCTTTGCACTACATGTGCCAAAGATATTCATCACTGGTCATGTTCATTTAAACACTGCTCATCTTTGACTACGGCCAAAGATATTCTTCAGAAATCATTCATCTTTGCACTATGTGCCAAAGATATTCTTAAGAAATCATTCATCTTTGCACTATGTGCCAAAGATATTCCATAATATCATCATTTAAGACCGAGGATGATGAAAAATATTTTTTTTAAAGAAACGAATCCAAAGGAAACAAAATGACAAGGATTAAGGATTAAGGATTCAGATTTGGTTTTATCCACGCCCAAAAAATACCTCAAAAATAATCATAGTGGTGTAAAATTCAAGAATGATCAAAACATGGATACAATCAAAGTTAGTATCCGTAATAGATGTTTTGGACTTAAAAGAAGAAATTTTATTTTTCTATGAATAAGATCAGATACGTGAATAAAGGTCAGATACGTGAATAAAGGCCAGATACGTGAATAAGACTCTCGACACCAAAAGATAGAAATTCCACAAAAACATCTTCACGCTTCATGAATAGTATTGAATAGAATCGTGAATAAGAACTCGTGAATAAGAAACTCATGAATAAGAACTCGTGAATAAGAACTCATGAATAAGAACCCATGAATAAGTAACCCCGACATGAAAAAGTTCCAAATTTGATAAAAACTTCAGATCAATATTTCAAAGATAATGATATCAAGAAATAATATCATTACGAAAAAAAAATAATATCACTTACTCTCGAAAGATCAAGATTTTAAATTTGTAATACCCGTATAAGGTCAAGGAACTTTCAGACCGCCTAGCAATACTCAAAGTATACTCAAAATACTCACAAGAATACGCCGATAATATATAGAGAGAAAACTTCAGCTCGTGTGATTTTCAATTCTAACCCAAGACCCTATTTTATAGAAAACGCTTGTAACACCAAAGCAGTAAAATTTAATAATAATAATATATATATTATTAAAATATCAAAGCGCCAACCTTAGAAATCAGATCCCATCATTTCCCACACATGACCTTCTAAAAAAAGTAATAAAAAACGTTTTTCATAAAAAAAATAATTAAACTTTCAAAAATCAATTATTTTGAGCTTCTAACTTCAATAATTCATAATAAATAGCCCTTTCATCAGAAAAATTGAATCTCATGAGTTTTTATAGGAAATTCAATTTCTACAACTTTGCAGAAGAAAGTTTTTCCAAATTCCAAATAGAAATTGACCAAATCCACAAAAACAAGCGATTTTACAAAGCTATAATCAAATTTCACCAATAAATGGGGTCCACCGACATGTTTAACATGTTTTAAACATTTATTGCAACAAAAATACTCTTCCTCCTCAGATACTCATATATCCCACATTCGTTGTAAAATATCACCATTAATATATTATTAAAATAATATATTTAAACGAATTATTTTATCGTAAAAAGATAAAATATTAATTTTCAACAATTGTCATTTTAAAAATTTTCTCCATCTATATCCACATAAAATCAATATTTTTCTCATCATATAAATCAATAATTAATTATTCACAAATAATATTACGTAATCACAATATCGACAACCGTGCAGCTCCTCAGAAAGAGGGGCTTTCCAATAAGAATTTTCTTCATCGGGCGCGCAATTAAAGTGACCAAACCTCTCCTAGATGTAACTTTCTAGACATTGCCAATAATGTTATCTAATAATATTATTCAGATAATATGAATTATTGCTTCGATAATGAAAAAAATACGTGTAATGACAATTATCAAACAACAAAGAATATAAAATATCAACGCAAAGAATTATTAACTCAATAAAATATCGAATAAAGAATTATCGTAACCATTATCGAGTAAGGCCTTCACGTAAGAATCAATAATTGGTGCAATACTGCAGCTAATCGCTCAACAACGCAGATTAGTGTGTTTTAACCACCGGTATTCCAACAAAGATTAATCTCAGAATAACTACGCTGTTATTTAAAAACAACTTATATTTGTCGCTTTCTTCATCCAATCGCTCAAGCATGGGCCCACACATGGGTCTACTTGTCGCATTTAATATTCCCCGACAAGCATTTAATATTCCACCACCAAACTAATATTCCCGACAATAATGAATATTTTATAACCACTGCTTATTTTGAAATATTTCATGATTTAACCCTTAACTATCCACATTAATCAAATCAACCCTTACTATTTCAAAATAATAAATAAAGGAAATTCCTTTTATTTAAAAATTTTTTGGGGTCTTACATCGAGCTTAGGATATGATCCCTAGCAAAGATGTGAGATAAGAACTAGAGAGGGAGGCGGAAATTCCTTCGCTAACATATGACCTACCTAAGTTTATTTGGTATTTAATTGGTCTGATCAATTGTATAGGGATAATATGTGACATGTTAATTAACCCTTGTGTTGTGACGGTGTTTGAGAATGGCATCCGAAAATGCCGAGATAAGCAATGAAACACATGAGAGTGTTGATTCAAATTTCAAAAAAAAAGGTAACGACCAACAACACGATAATAATCATATCATGGCAGCGGCCATCGTAATAATGATAACCATCGTGGGGAAATTATCATGCCAAGAATGGTAACCACTTCGATTGGTAATCATGGCAAAGATAATAGAAGTGGAAATTGCAAGAAGAGAAGGTCATTTAGCCCAATTTTGTTGTGCACCAAAGTCAAGTCTAGCTGGGACGGTGGCACCAAAGGTGGATATGGACAAAACAAAGTCGTTGGTTTTAGGAAGTGCATTTTTTATGACTTCTCAAAAATCGAGTAAACCGAACGAAGTTAGCACGGGTTAGTTAATTATAAATTGCGAAGTTTATACCTTATAAGATACCGGTTCTACCCATTATTTTATCTCTCTTACTTGCGTTCAACGTTTAAATTTGACTCCGGAGAAGTTAGACTTTGACTTATTGGTTGAAACTTCGTTAGTAGGAGCCTTCGTTACCGCTACTAATTTTAAATCTTGTTTGATTCAAATAAACACTTTCACGTTACCTGTAAATCTTATCTTTTTGAAAATACTTGCCCTTGATGTGATTTTAGGAATCAATTGGTTAACTACTCATCATGCTTTTCGTAAGGTTGTTAGCTTTTATATTCATAACCAACCTGTTGTGCGCCAAGTAACCAAACTACTAAAGTCAATTATTGTCATATCAAGCCATAAGTAAAGAGCCCCGAACCTTTCGTTGTTGACTTCCTTATGTGGAATGCACCAAGCCAAGGGACTTTCAGAGGCGACATCGTGAATGAAGATGGCAAGTTTATAAGTATCATTGTGAGGTGCTATCTAGGTTAAGGGGTAGAAGTCACAGTTGGTATCAATGTGACGTACTATCCAAGTCTTGGATGAGAGTCACAGTTTTGAATGATATTTCTATTATTAATAAATTTCCTGGTGTATTCTTGAAGACTTCTTAGCCTACTTAAAGCGTGAAATCGAATTTTGTATTGACCCCAGTACAAAAACCCAATTCTTAAACCCTCAAATATTTCTTCAACTAAAAGGATCTGTTTACGTGGATTATGATGAAAGTCATAATAAAAGCAATGGACTAATGAAAATCATGGGTATACGTGATATTAGTAAGTGTTATGATGAGTTATGTTGGTTAGTATGTGAAAACATGAAAGTTTCTTAAAAATCACAAGGAGTTAAAAATCAGATTTTGGTGAAAAACGTAACATGAAATTCAATTGACCAAATCTCTTATTATATTTTGAATTTTTGAGTGTGGTTAAGTCCTAGAGTTAGATCTATGAGTTACCTAACTAATCCAAGTGGAATCAATGAAAAATGTGTTGTATATTTTCGTGTGGATTGATTTTAGCAAAGGAGTGCAAAGCTGCAAAAACCAAAAAAACTGCTGCCATGATTTTAGAGGGGCTGTTTCGGCCACTTAAACTATGAGAAAAATTCTGGCCTTTTTGGGACATGAAAGTATATGGTATAAAGTACCTCCTGTCCAAAAATGAGCTCATTCTGACTTAAAATGAGCAAGTTATGACTATTTCAATATTTAGGTTTTTCCGATTTAAAACGCTTATAACCGGGAGTTCTATAACTCCGATGACCATGAAATTTAAACTAGAGGCTCACATTAACATGTGTAAGGTCCTGCCAAGATTTGGGAATTTTTGGAGTTAAACTTGAGGTAGCTAATTTCTTAAGGAATTAATTAGAAATTGATTTTTGAAAAATAGTAAATGAATTTTTAAAAATTCCGAGAAAAATATATTTTTATTATGGGACTATATTATGCTAAATCCCAGAAAAGAAATATTTTTGGGACTGATTTGGTATTTTTCATGAAAATAGTTTAGTTACGAACATATGAGTTAAATATGTTATGTGAAGTAACAAAGTTGAAAATAGGATTTTATGGCTAGAGAATCCTATATAGAGTATATGCATATTTTTTTTTGATGAGGGATTTGATAATTGGTGATGATATCTTATGAGTATGGCATTTTTGAATGATTAAATGCATTATATGGTAAAGCGTAAACAATTGAGATAAATTGTTTATAAATTTAAGAAGTGATTAAAATATTGTTATAATATTAATGATATTAGATTATGAGATTATTAAGTGATTGATAACATGGGGATATTCTTGAATCTGGATAAATTATATTATAAATGTTTAATATTTATCTTTTATCTCATTTGATTGATTCTTTATATCATTATCCTCACGCTTATATTATGTTGAAAGTCATCTGACTTTGTAGTGCATAGATGGACTTGGTATGATTATGACGAGGATTGTTCGGTATAATCATAACCGTAATTGAAAAACACGATTATCTTTGGTCAGTAGTGCATGGATAATTTGTGGTCGTGATACTAATGAATACACGATTATCTTTGGTAGTAGTGCATGGATAATTTGTGGTCGTGATACTAATGAATACACGATTATCTTTGGTAGTAGTGCATGGATAATTTGTGGTCGTGATACTAATGAATACACGATTATCTTTGGTCAGTAGTGCATGGATAATTTGTGGTCGTGATACTTAATGAATAATACGATTATCTTTGGTCAGTAGTGCATGGATAATTTGTGGTCGTGATACTAATGAATACACGATTATCTTTGGTAGTAGTGCATGGATAATTTGTGGTCGTGATACTAATGAATACACGATTATCTTTGGCCGTAGTGCATGGATAATTCGTGGTCGTGATACTAATGAATATCCTTGGCACGTAGTGCGAGTGCATGATTTGATGATATGGATTAATTATTGAATTTGAGTCTCAAAGAATGAAATATTAATTCATGGATGTGGTAAAAGTCATCTTTCGTCAGTAGTGCATTGATAGACTTGGTATGATTATGACCAAGGATTATTTGGTATAATCATGGATCAGATTGAAAAAACACGAATATCCTTGGCGGTGGTGCATGGATAATTCGTGGTCGTGATACTATTAAGATGCGCCTCAAAGATTATTGGTTTTCTGATTGTATATCTTTAGCTTTCAGTAGTGCAAAGATGAATTGTTAATGAATATCTTTGGCGGATTAGAAGATGAATTTAATATTTTTAACGATAAAGGTATTCAAGGTATCCTCACCTCTTTATCATACAGTATCGCACTCCTAATTTCGAGGGCGAAATTCCATAAGGAGGGAGATTGTGAGACCCCAGATTTTATCAATAAAGATTTAAATTTTGTCGAAATAATTTTTAATATTATGGTGTGAATTTGAGATAATATTATAGTTGTGGGTAGTATTTATAAATTTTGCAAAGTATGCAAGTGGTTATATTATATTCGATTGGTCGGGGAATATTCGATTTAGTAGGAATATTTGTACAATGGCTCAATCATTGATGGACCCCACAATGTAATTATCATTCGGATCGAGAAAACGATAAAAAAAATATTTTATTGAAATAACTAGCGGAAGTTTTACCGTTGATCTTGTTGAACTACTGGTAGTAAGTGCGACAAAGAATACGTGTGGTTGAATAAGAAGACACCTGTATTGATTATTGATGCTTATGTGAGAAGTCACTCGTTTTGATTCCATTATTGTCGATTAATAATATGAATTATTATAAGCGATAATGATTTTTTGTTTTATTCAGTATTATTAACGTAATAAAATGAAACATCTTTTTATATAAAACAGAATACTTTATTAAAGTTATTCTATAAATTAAATATATTATATTTTATTATGCATAGTGTTGCATAGTGTTTTGCATAATGTTTTGCATAGTGTTGCATAGTGTTTGCATAGTAAAATGTTTTTATATAAATAGAATATATGATATTTTATTTAAAAGATTTTGCTTTAAATATGGACCGTCAGATTAAAGTAAATCAATCTGGACCGTTCATGGATTAATTACTATGCATTCTATTTTCCTATAAATAGAAGCTCATTCCTTCATTATTTTCTTACTTAATTCACTTGAAACTCTGAGAGAGAAATTATAGAGAGAAGCTATAGAGAGAAAATCTATAGAGAGAAAGAAGAAGAGTATTCGTACTTCACTACTTTGATATCCGGTGTCTTTTACGGTAAGGGATATTATTTGTTGTACCGTAAGGGTGTTATTCTTTCTTATTCATGAAGAGAACTTCGTTATTCCATTCATTATTATTACATTGGAATAACTTTTGTAAAAGTGGCATACCCTATACATAACCGTGATACGCTGTGATACCCTATACTTGGTGAAATCCTTATATTATTCCATTCTTATTTATTCATTGGAATAACTCAGATACGCTGAATCCCCTATACTTGGTGATCTTCTTCGTTATTCCATTCTTTATTATTACATTTGGAATATCACATCGTGTGTTTTACACCGGACCGGTTCCATTGTTTATTATTCCGCATTTATTATTACCGCTGGAATATCACATCGCGTGTTTTACACCGGACGGTTCCATTGTTTATTATTCAAACATTTATTATTCTGTTGGATCATCCCGCTTGTGTGAATTTCACGACTGGTTCCGTTATTATTATTCTATTGGAATAACTCGCTACATGCGCAAGTACCGCATGCATGGTGATTTCTTTTGTTATTCCATTCTTTATTATACCCAAATAGTTAAAACTTTGACTTCTATACTCCATGAAATTAGTAGAATATCCTTCGATATTTGCGTTTCATCCAAAGATCTTTTCATGGAAATATTCTTCCGAACATTCTTGAATTTTACTCTCACAAAGAAGTATCATGTTGACAACTTGGACGTTATTGGTTCTTGGATAAATTAATTCTTGAACTTGTTTTATTGAATTATTATGTCATTGTTATCATCCTCATGTTATATTATGTTGAAAGTTATCTATGTCTTACGTGCATAGATGAACTTGGTATGATTATGACCAGGGATCATTCGGTATAATCATGACCTGCTATAAATGATGTGACAAAAGTCCTCAGTGGCCTGTAATGCAGTGATGGATAGTTTTTGATATGACTATGACCAGGGGTGATTTGGTATAGTCATGACCATTGATAATTTGATGAAAATCCTTGACCGTGGGTACAGGATGATTAGATGTGGTGCTTTATTTATTGTCGAGTCTCAATGATAAAATTGATGAAAACCTTTTAAAACCTAAAATATAGTAGATTTTATTCTCTACTTGACTCTTTTAATGGATTGCATATTCCGCTGCAGTTAAACTGGTTGTCTATTGTATTTTATCAGTTTAACATTGTTGAAGACTATTGATAATTTATTCTGCATTATCTTAGTCATAATATTTCTTACTGGGCTAGTTGAGCTCACCCTTTCTTTCACTGTTCTCTTTAGGAAATGAGAATATAGCTGGGACGAGTCGGGGAACGGAGTAATGGTCCAGAGGATAGCATTAGTAGTCCTCACTATTCTGTGAAATAGTGTGACAATAGTTGTAATGTGGACTCCTTGAGTATGGATAATATCTAGTAGACAATATTTGTATTCAAACTCACAGTTTATGTCGTATTGTACACGACAGTTATATTAGTAAGTTTGTATTTGAATTTATGTACCATGTAAGTGGCGACCCAAGATGGGTGACGTATACCTAATTTTGGGGGCGTCACATTTACTGTGCAGGATCAGGACGTCTTACGTGATTGGGACGTTGGAGAAGATCTTGGCGTTAACATTGGCGCTAGAAGGAGGGCTGAGTTCTAGTGTCATTGAAATTTTCAATCACAATCATTTAATCTACTTCGGAAGATGATGAGGAGTAGAGATGGTACGCCAGAAGGGCAGGCGATGGCAGTTAGTTCGTCACTACCTCGTGTTTCGGTAAAGGATCGTCTGGGTCCTTCTAAAAGTGCTCACGAGAACACGGCCTCTAAGCATAATTCAGAGATCTCCGTCCAAGATCCGTGGTGGGGGCGAGACGGAGGTTGGTTTTCGATGCGGATAAGGAGCGTGATCATGGTCGAGGGCGGGTGGAAGGCTCACCGACCAAGACTCATCGCCGAAGTGGTCAGGAGGATAGAACTGCCAAGTTGGCGAGGATGGCAGACGAAGCAGATAAAGCCTTGGAGGTTCTGTTAAAGCAGAGAGAAGATATAGCCGAACAGATGCTTCGGGTGGCGGAGTTAAGGGACGAAGCATCTAGCCATGTTCAGTCCGAAAGGCGGAGTAAGCATAAGGAGATGCCACGGCGAAAGGGTAAAAAGCCGGAGCATTCTACACATGTGTCTAGGGATCGTTCTCACGGTAGGAGGAGATCGAGGAGCAGAACTCCTGTGGCCTCGAAGAAGGCACTGGTGGTCGTTGGTTCTCAGCATCGAGACGACGACAGGCAAAGGAGCAGGTCAAGGGAGATCGTGCCAGAAACCAGAAGAAGAGAGCATCAGTGTGAATATTCTCATCATGAGGACAGAATTGTACGCCGGAGCAAGTGGTTATAAAATATTCATTGTTGTCGGGGAATATTCATTTGGTCGTGGAATATTCTTTCTATCGGGGAATATTCGTACGACGGCGCAACCATTTGTGGGCCCCATAACAGAATTACTGTCGGATGAAGAAAACAACAAATTAAAGTTTTTATAAATAACGACGTAGTGGTTATCGTTAACACTATTGGAATACCCCGTGGTTAAAGTAAAATGTCTGCATTGTTGAAAGAAGTATTGCGGTATTGCATGCAGTATTTTTGAATTATTGATTCTTACGTAAGAAAGCCTTTACTCGATAATTATTACGATAATTCTTTGCTCGATTATTATATTTTATTGATTCAATAATTGTTGCGTTGATATTTTATATTACTTGTTGTTTCAATAATTGTCAATACACGTATTTTCCATTATCAGAACAATAATTCATATTATCTGAATAATATTATTAGATAACATTATTGGCAATGTCTAGAAAGTTACTCTAAGGAGAGGTTTGGTCACCTAATTGCTCATACGCAAGAAGTGAGAAATCCTTATTGGAAAGTCCCTCTTTCCAGAAAGCCGCTTGGTTGTTATTATTGTGATTACGTAATATTATTTGTGAATAATTAATTATTGATTTATATGATAAGAAAAATATTCATTTTATGTGGATATAGATGGAGAAAATTTTAAAGTGACAATTGTTGAAAATCGATATTTTATCTTTTATGATAAAATAATATTTTATTATATTATTATAATATAATAATGATGATATTTTTACAATGAATGTGGGATATATGAGTATATGAGGAGGAAAGAGTATTTTTGTTGCAAAAATTGTTTAAAACATGTTAAACATGTACGTGGCCCATTTCTTGGTGAAATTTGATTATAAACGTAAAATCACCCGTTTATGGATTTCTATCCATTTACATTTGGAATTTGGAAAAACTTTCTTCTCAGTAAAGTTGTAGAGAATTGAATATCCTATAAAAACTCATGAGATTCGAATTTTCTGATAAAAGGGCTATTTATTATGAATTATTCAAGTTCCGGATTAATTAATTATTATTATTTGGAGTTTTAAATAAATTATTTGAGAAAAATGTTTTTTTGATGGTTTTGGTTGTTGGAATGTGCTGAAATCAGTTGTCAAGAGGTTGGCATGAAAATTTTATAATAATAATAATATAATATGCACAGCCGCCTTCTTTGATTATTGGTCTCCAACATGCATCGCATAAAACTTCCTCACGAACACTATTATTATCATCCTTATTCTCAATTCCTTCATTCAAGACAAGCAAATGCTTATTGTTTGTGTGTTTGTGTGTGTGTGTGTGTGTGTGTGAGAGAGAGAGAGAGAGAGAGAGAGAGAGAGAGAGAGAGTATTTACCTACTTCTACACAAATTGATTCCATTTTATAAGTATTTGACAAATTCAAATACTTGTAATTATAGTATAAGTATTTGACAAATTCAAATACTTATAGTTTGAACTTGATTTAATTATCTTTCACTGTACGTAATTATAGATGATTTATTATTTAACTGGCACATGGGGAAGACATTTTCTCGCCGTACGTGATTCCAAGCATTATTATTTCTTTATCTTTCACCATGATTCTAGATATTATTATGCCTGAATTTTAAATATTTACATGATAATACATATACATATATATTATTCCCTCCCTTCCTTAATATAAGTCGTTTTAGATAAGCTAACAAAATTATTAAGTCCGTAACTTTTTGCTTTAGTTTTGGATAAGCTAACAAAAGACGTACAAGAAGGTGTGCTAGGGTTAGAGCATCTCGGATCAAGATCCTCTTCATTTTAATTGAAATGGAGAGTCTTCATTTAAAAGTTTAAATTTAAAGTTATTAGATCTAAGATCTAGAAGTTATAACCACCTCATTTAAAAGCCACTAACTTAACTCTAACCAACTCATTTAAAACTCACTAACCTAACTCTAGTCACTCCATTTAAAAGCCAATAACATAACTCTAGCCATTAATTTAATATAACACTAATATATTAGTGTTATATTATTATTATAACAATAATAATATTAATATTAATATTAATATTAATATTAATATTAATATAATAGTGTTATATTAAAATGATAAATAATAATAATAATTTAAATAATAATAATATTTTTGACACAATTTTATTATTATTATTAAAATTAATATTAATAATAATATTAATAGTATTCAAATCTACAACTTCATTCTCTCTCTTCAGAACTGGTAAGTTGACCTTGCATCTTCAAAATATTTATTTTCTTACTTTGACACTTGACCTTTTACTTAACATCAATTAACTCTAAAATTAAATAAGAGGTCAGGTGTCAAAATTTAAGTGGGGGACACAAGAGGGACATGAAAAATAGGGACAAAAGATTTGCTCTCCTCTTCATGGGAAGTTGAAAACCATTAATACAAAAGGAAAAAATTTTCTTGGGACAATGAGAGAAGTTGGGTGATACAAGAAAATAAATAATTTATTCTTCTAGAAATTTGTGAACGACAAATAAATTAGAACAATTTTTTTCTTCTAAAAAGTCAAGTATTATAGAATGAAGGCAGTACAAATAAATTAATTAGAACAATTTTTTTCTTCTATAAAGTCAAATTCCTAAAAAGTTGTGAAGGACAAATAAATTAATTAAAATAATATTTTTTCGGCTAAAAAGTCAATTATTATGGAAGGGAGGCAGTACAAATATAGAAATGGGGCAATTAATTTTATGTTTTGAACTATCTAACATCAATTTCGTCATTCGTACAATATTAGGTGCAAACCGGAAAATGGAGGTGCAAACCGGAAAGTGGGGGTGCAAACCGGTTTTAATAGTTGTAATGAGTCGTGGCGAAGCTCCCTGCGTAAGGTGGCACATATTTTATGGAGAAAGAAACTGCATTCAAGGCAGGCGTAAAATGGTTCCTCATCTGCATCGATAGATTTTACGCACCCATCACATATCAACATATCTTCACTCCCCTTCATCTCATTCCCGTCCTTACTCTGAAGCTGCAGGTTTTCGAAAAGGATTAATGGATGATCCTCATGACTCCAGTGGTAAATCTCATCTCTAACTGCTTCAATGCGATCTGCTGCTTCTGGGCGAAGACTTTCCACAAATCGGCGTATTTCACCGTCCCTGAATCCGCAAAATCAATTTCATACTGAACACTCGATTAAAACTAGAATAAAAATATGGGGGAGCACCACGTACGTACCTCAAAACCGTAGGTGCATATGTCGCACAATTGATATGTGTAAAAATTGTACATCCAGCACACATGTAAAGCCAATTGCATGGATTCAATCTCTCCTTGCAAATATTGCAATACTGCCAAATAGTACGATACTCGTCTGGAATAGAATAAGAGAGGGTAAGAGGATGACTATGAAAAGTGGGTTCGATAGTGGCGGGTGAAGAAGCACAACTTTTGTGAATCCAAAAGGGGCATACGGTACAATGATAAGACAAGTCCTCTGCTACACGGTCACAGGCATCACAATGAAATATGGCCGGGCGTTGCAGTAAGGTTAAATTGTGGTCATGACTTTGATGGCGAAAACTGCAGTCCTCGAAAGCGCACTCCACTTCAATGTCAAACTCACAAACAGAACAATTGTAGGTGAACCCCTGCGATACAGAGCGACAAATGTCACATCCAGATGATTTGCTCTCATATGGCGGAACTGCAAAGAGAGTGAGGGAGTGTTCGGGGTGCATAGGGTGTTTAATTTCTGTTGGCAGTTCTGCACACGGTTTGTGCAGAAAGAATTCGCACGGATCACTCTCACTGCAACTATAATATGCACAGCCGCCTTCTTTGATTATTGGTCTCCAACACGCATAGCAAAAAACTTCCTCGCGATCACTATTATCATCATCCTTATTCTCAATTCCTTCATTCAAGACAAGCAAATGCTTATGGCTAAAATGTTCAATCGCCATTTGTGTGTGTGTGAGAGAGAGAGAGAGAGAGAGAGAGAGAGAGAGAGAGGCGCAAGTTTTGATAGTTTGGAACAGCGAGTTCTCAGATATTTAAAGACTTAATCATGGAAAACAATCTTAAAAAATGAAATGGTGGAGTATTTTTATTTACCACTCCCCCGTTCCTTTTTATTTATCTAATTTTTTTAGATAGCAGTGGAATTTATTCTTTTTTATTTGTCATTTGTAAATTTTTAATAAAATATTAATAATTTAATTTTTTATATTGTTCCTACATTAAATATTAATTAGTTTGTCATTAATATTATATTGCTTTTAAACTTTGCAGCTGGCTTCTACATTGGAATAAATGACTGAATTATTGGCGTAGACGACGGAGTAGGACCACATTTTTATGTGTAAACAAATTAATTCCATTTATTACTTGAACCAGCAGCAAAAATAAAATAAAGATAAATGTAAATATGCAATGCTACTCCGATGGTTCCATATTAAGTGTCGTTGGAGGTCAAATCCCATATTTTAAGAAAAGTAATTATTCTCTATTGTAAAGTGTAAAATTAAAATCAAATTATTAAATTACCCTTTTTTTTGTTTTTATTTTTTGTAGGAGTAATCACTAAGAATTCATTTGTAATTACTCCACCATGCAACCTTTGCTCTTCTCCATGAAATTTTTCTAACTTAAACAAAGTCAATTTAATATCCCTCATCATCCGGCAATCCTACCTTCATTCTCCAAAAAAATAAAGTTTAAATTTACTCTTTTTTAAAAAAAATAAAATTTTAAAATCTTGCTTCTACTTTTGAATTGATTTGTTATTTTTTTTATATTTCCCTCCATTTTTTCATTCTATAAAAGTATTGTTCATGACATCTCATAAAAAAATATTTCAATGTAAAATAAATCAATTCATCCGACTTCATTCATAATCAATTCATTACCATAACCTTCAAAATGTTTCTACAATGTAGTGTTGCCACTGCAGACAATGTAGTGTGCTTGGTGCAACCATGCCACAACGGCTCGTTACTCTCGTCTAACAACTTAAAGAACACTTTGACATCAAAATTCATAGGTTAATTTCTCCCTGCCTTGTTCCCAATCAAAATTCAGCCCTGCAATATCATGAATCATTTCATTCATACGATAAGTTAGATTGCCCAGATTGTGTACTTCTCCGATGCCACCATCTCTTCTCTACTTATGTGCCCACTAGTATTCTTCGTAATTTTTCATGAACCAAGAAACAAGTAAATGATAGTTTATCGTGTCTTTATTCATATAATTTACATTCTTACACTTCAAACATGGGTATCTTATCTTGTTCTGACAATTCACACATTCCGGGTGACTATACGTGTGAGACCCCAGATTTTATGAATAAAGATTTAATTTTGTCGAAATAATTTTTTTTTATTTATATATTATGGTGTTAATTTGATGTAATGTTATAGTTGTGGGTAATATTTAAAAATTTTACAAAGTAAGCAAGTGGTTGTATAATATTCGATTGGTCGGGAAATATTCTTTTTGTCGGGGAATATCAAATGCTGACGAGTTACAATCATTAGTGGACCCCACAATGAAATTATTATCGGATAGAAAGCGACAAAAATACTTTATGAAAATAACGGCGGAAGTTTTACCGTTAATTGTTGAAACACCCGGTGTTAAAAAGTACGATGTCTGGCGTGGTTACGCGATAGCACACGGTATTGATTATTGATGCTTACGTGAGAAGACACTCGGTTATACTCAATTATTGCTATGATAATTCTTTGCATCATATCTCTCATATTATTGATTCAATTATTGTTACTGATTATCATCTGCATAATATGATATATTGTTGATCAATGGTATTCGGGACACTTTTCGTGTCGAGTACTATTCATGAGTTCTTATTCACAAGTTACTATTCACGAGTTACTATTCACCGATTATTATTCACTCTAGTATTGTGCATTCGGGTATTTGGGTACAATATTATTCCATGAGGAGATGTGCTAATTTTTGAATCAGTTGGTTGAAGATATAATAGTAAATCAATATGGACCGCTGGTGGAAGTTATAATAATAAATCAATATGGATCGTTGGTTTAAAGTTTTAATAGTAAATCAGTATGGACCGTTGTTTTAAGTTTTAATAGTAAACAGATCTGGATCGTCTAAGTATAAAAGTAAATCAATCTGGACCGTTCATGGATTAATTCTTATGCAATCCATTCTTCTATAAATAGAAGCTCGTTCCTTCATTATTTCTTACGAATTCTTTGAAACTCTAGAGAGAAAATTACAAGAGAACCTATAGAAAAGTATTCTGCTACTTTTCTACTCTTATATTCAGTTTCTTTTACGGTAAGGGGTGTTATTTCTTTTGTATTCATGAAGAGAACTTACATTATTCCATTATTTATTATTCTATTGGAATAACTCAGATCTGTGCTGGCTACCTATATATGGTGACATTCTTCTAATATTCATTCTTTATCATTCATCGGAATATCATCACATGCAATGCGTTTCTGTGGGATTCGATTCCATTATTTATTATTCGTCGAAATATCCGAATGCAATGCGTTTATCTGGGACTGGTTCCATTATTTATTATTACGTCGAATATCACATGCATGCGTTCGTGGGTCCCAGTTCCATTATTTATTATTCAGCCGAATATCTTATGCATGCATTTACGCGGACTTGATTCCATCCTTTATTATTACATTGGAATAACTCTGCACCGTGCGATCTATCGCATGCGTGGTGATTTCTTTTGTTATTTCATTCTTTATTATACTCGGTTGGTTAAAACTTTGACTTCTATACCCATGAAATTAGTGGAATATCTTTGATATTTGCGCTTCATCCGATATCTTTTCATGAAAATATTCTTACGAGCATTCTTGATTTTACTACAAAGTAGTAAGTATTGAACGTTATGTTGATTGATTAATTTTGAGCGTTATCGGTTCTGGATAAATTAATTCTTGAACTTGTTTTATTGAATTTTATTATCATTGTCATCATCCTCATGTTTATATTATGTTGAAAGTCATCGTGGCATTTGTAGTGCATAGATGGACTTGGTATGATTATGATAAGGATTATTTGGTATAATCATAACCGTAATGTTACAAATGATGTTGTATTGTATAAAAAAAGTCCTCATTGGCCCGTATTAACGTGCATTGATGGGATGGGCAATTTTTGGTATGATTATGGCTATGGATTCTCTTTGGTAGTAGTCAAAGAATGAATTGTTTTATGGCATGATCGGGTGGAATTGATGAAAACATGATTATCTTTAAGTAAAGTAGTGCATGGATAATTCTTTGGTCGTGATACTAAAGAATATCCTTTCGTAGTAGTAGTAGGGGTGATTCGATGATGTGGATTATTTATTAAGTCGAGTCTCGATGATAAAAGTGATGAAAAACCTTTTAAATCATAGAAGATAGTAGATTTTATTCTCTATTTGACTCTTCTAATGGATTGCTTGTTCACTGCACTTAAACTTGATAATTATTATATTTTATCGGTTTAACACCATTGAAGGCTAACGATAAATTATTTTGCATTATCTTAGTCATAATATTTCTTCTTTGGGCTAGTTGAGCTCACCCTTTCTTTCCTTTGTTCTCTTGTGAAATGAGAGCGTAAATTTGGGACTAGTCGGGAACAGAGTGATGGTCTTAGATGGTGCATTAGTAATCCTCACTATTCTGTGAAATAGTGTGATAATAATTGTAATGAGGACTCCTTTTGAGTTTGTATAATCTCTAGTAGACAATATTTGTATTCAAACTCACAGTTTATG
Source organism: Panax quinquefolius (assembly GCA_020205615.1). Lineage (NCBI taxonomy): Eukaryota > Viridiplantae > Streptophyta > Magnoliopsida > Apiales > Araliaceae > Panax > Panax quinquefolius. The sequence goes on from CM035169.1 coordinate 140,948,675, forward strand.
TTTTGTCGTATTGTACACGATAGTTGTATTATTAAGTTATATTTTAAATTCTGTACTATGTATCTGGCGACTCAAGGTAGGTGATGTATACCTAATTTTGGGGGCGTCACAGTTGGTATCAAAGCTTAGGGATATGATCCCTGGCTAGGATGTGAGAATAGAACTAGGAGGGGAGAGACGGGGAATTCCTTCGCTAGTATGACCTACCTAAGTTTATTTGGTATTTAATTGGTCGGTCAGAATATAGGGATAATATGTTACATGTCAATTAACCTTTGTTTTGTGGCAGTATCTGAAAATGACATCCTAGAATGTTGAGAATAGCAATGAAGCACAGGAGACCGTTGATTCTCCACAGATCAATAATCAGGACAATGTGCAACAGGGTGGCGATAATCCTCCTATAAACAACAACACTGATCAATTGACGAATGACGGTACATTTAGGAGCTTTTTAGAATTCATGCAACATCGGGCGAAGGCGGCTCCTATTCATAATGCAGGAAGAAACAATGGCAACCCACGGTTGGTCATCGCTAAGCAATTCAATTTGGGACCATCGGAGTTTTTGGGAAAGCGAACCACTTATGGCATGAGCGTGGTTAAAGCAGATCACCAAGATATTTGATATCTTGGGATGCTCGAGAGCAAAAAGTTCCCTTTGCCACCTTTTTTGTTGCGTGAAGAGGCATATCTTTGGTGGAAATCGTAAAAACGTACTCCAACTGGCCGACTCAAGATGTCTTGGGAGAAGTTCCAAGAGATGTTCAATGACAAGTACTTTCTCGAAAGCATTCGTCACATGAAAGAGGTGAAATTTATCAAGTTAGAGCAAAACAACATGACCGTGTCACAGTACGAAGCCAAGTTTGCCGAGTTATCCCGATTTGCTTCCCACTTAGTTGATAATGAAGAGAGAATGACGCGGATGTTTTTAAGAGGTTTGAAGCCGGAGATACGTCAATATCTTATTTCTCATAAATTGTGTTTGTATTCAGATGTTGTCAATAGGGCTCAGTTAGTGGAGCGCGATAACGAGTCAACGCAACCAAAAGAGAGCAGCCGGAAAAATGATAATACTGGTGATAACAATCATCAAAGCGGTGACAATAAGCATGGAGGGAATCAACATGCCAAAAATGGTAACCACTTCGGTGGTAATCATGGTCAAAACAATAAGAATGGACATTTCAAGAAGAGGATATTTAACAATGATGGAAAGACGTCAACACCAGCACCCGTTGTTAAGGAAGGAGAATGATCACCTATCATATGCTTCAAATGCGGAGGGGAGGGACACATCAGTGCAAACTGCGCGATGCCGTCCAAAGCATGTTATAATTGTAGAAGAGAAAGTCACTTAGCCCGATTTTGTCTTTCATCGAAGACAAGTTTAGCTAGGATGGAGGCACCAAAGGATGTCCCAGACAAGCCAAAGCCAGTAGTTTAAGAGAGAGCATTTTTTTTTCGTGACGAGGAACTGAATAAAATTATCACGGGTATGTTAGTCATAAACTCTTGCGAAGTCTATATGGTGTTAGATCTGGGTTCTACTCACTCTTTTATTGCACCTAGTTGTGTTCGATGTTTGAAGTTAACTTTAGGAGAAGTTAGACTTTGATATATCTGTTTAAACTTAGTTGGGAGAAACCTTCGTTACCTCCACTATTTATAAATCTTGTTCAAATCAACACTTTCACGTTACCTGTTGATCTTATCTCTTTGAAAATACTTGCCTTTGATGTGATTTTTGGAAACGATTGGTTAACTACTCATCATACTTTTTGTAAGGTTGTTAGCTTTCATACTCCTAACCAACCTGTTATGCGAATTCAAAGTAACCAAACCACTAAAGTCAATCATTGTTATATCAAGCCATAAATAAAGAGCCCCGATCCTTTTGTTGTTGACTTTCTTGTGTGGAATGCTGCAAAGCCGGACTTTACAGAGGCAACGCGTCGTGAATAACGATGACAAGTTGATAGGTATCAATGTGACGTCTTATCCAAGTCTTGGATGAAAAGTCACGATTTTTAATGATATTTCTATTGTTAATAAATTTTCGACGTATTCTTGAATACTTCTTAGCCTACCCTAGGCGTGAAATCGAATTTGTATTAACCCTAATACAAAACCCATTTCTAAAACCCTCAAATATTTTCTTCACCTAAAACGAACGTGTAATATGCCAAAGACGTTGGCTCGAGCTGTTGAAGATTACGATCGTACCATTCAATATCATCGTGGGAAAATGAACATGGTAGTGACGCTGCGTTGAGTAGAAGATCGTATTCATTGAGTGTGATGTTGTTAACACAAAGACTCATTTCGTATAACTTACAAATGATGGAGATAGAGTTAAAGACTCTAGGGACCCACGTGAAGATAACGAATATACGATTAGAATAAACTTGAATCGATAAAGTTAAAGCTGCTCAAGCTACATACTCAAAGCTGATGAATGTGAAGAAGAAGGTTCAAGAGGGCGTTATTCTAGAAGCAAGAATCGATGAAGAGAGGAAATCTCAACCCTCAATTTTATTGGCCCATTTGAAATCCTTGATCGAATAGGAACTATGGCTTATAGACTCGTTTTACCGCTAAGTATGTCGCGTGTTCATAACGTTTTTAACGTATCGATGTTACGTAAATATGTGGACGACCCGGACCACATTATTAATTTAGAACCGGACGAGATAGCAGAAGATTTAACGTATGAGGAGATACGTGTTAAAATCTTGGATAAGAAGGATCGTATTCAACACTCAAAGGTTATACCTCAAGAATTAGAATCTGAAATGAAGTCAAGGTATCCTCACCTCTTCGGTATACCAGATACATACGTAAATTTCGAGGGCAAAATTTCATAAGGAGGGGAGATTGCGAGACCCCAGATTTTATGAATAAAGATTTAATTTTGTCGAAATAATTTTTTTTTATTTATATATTATGGTGTTGATTTGATGTAATGTTATAGTTGTGGGTAATATTTATAAATTTTGCAAAGTAAGCAAGTGGTTGTATAATATTCGATTGGTCGAGGAATATTCTTTTTGTCGGGAAATATCCGCATGACGACAGTACAATCATTAGTGGACCTAGCAATGTAATTATTGTCGGAGAGAAAACGACAAAAATACTTTATGAAAATAACGGCGGAAGTTTTACTGAATTAAGCTGTTGAAATACCCGGTGTAAAAAAATACGATGTCGATGTGGTGGTTGCACAAAGTAGTACACGGTATTGATTATTGATGCTTACGTGAGAAGTCACTCGGTTTATACTCAATTATTGCTACGAAGAATCGCTTTGCATCATATCTCTCATATTATTGATTCAATTATTGTTCTGATCATCATCGCATAATATGATATATTGTTCAATCGGTATTAAGGGACACTTTTCGTGTCGAGTACTATTCACGAGTTACTATTCATCAGTTACTATTCACGAGTTACTATTCACGAATTACTATTCATGAGTTACTATTCACGAGTTACTATTCACGAGTTACTATTCACTCTAGTATTGTGCATTCGGGTATTTGGGTACAATATTATTCCATGAGGAGATGTGCTAATTTTTTAGACCGTTAGTTGAAGATATAATAATAAATTAATATGGACCGCTGGTGGAAATTATAATAGTAAATCAATATGGATCGCTGGTTTAAAGTTTTAATAGTAAATCAGTATGGACCGTTGTTTTAAGTTTTAATAGTAAACCAATCTAGATCGTCCGTATAAAAGTCAATCTGGACCGTTCCTGGATTAGTTACTTATTCAATCCATTCTTCTATAAATAGAAGCTCATTCTTTCATTATTTCTTACGAATTCTTTGAAACTCAGAGAGAGAATTACAAGAGAACCTATAGAAAAGTATTCTCGCTACTTCCCTACTCTTATATTCAGCTTTTTTTTACGGTAAGGGTGTTATTTCTTTTGTATTCATGAAGAGAACTTTTGTTATTCCATTATTTATTATTTTGTTGGAATAACTCAGATATATGTGCTACCCTATACATGGTGACATTCTTCTAATATTTCATTCTTTATTATTTTGCCGGAATATCTTTCATGCAATGCTTTTCTGGGACACGATTCCATTATTTATTATTCTCCGGAATATCACGTATATATGCGTTTATGCCGGACTGGTTCCATTATTTATTATTCGCCGGAATATCCTATCTGCGTGCGCGTTTCTGTGGGTCCCCGGTTCCATTATTTATTATTCGTGAATAATATCCCGTCGTGCGTTTACATGGGACTGGTTCCATCCTTTATTATTACATTGGAATAACTTTCTTGTCATGGTCTATCGCGTGCATGGTGATTTCTTTTGTTATTCCATTCTTTATTATACTCATTTGGTTAAAACTTTGACTTTATACCCATGAAATTAGTGGAATATCTTTGATATTTTGCGCTTCATCCAAAGATCTTCTCATGGAAATATTCTTACGAGCATTCTTGAATTTTACTCTACAAAGCGAAGATCATGTTGACAATTTGAGCGTTATCGGTTCTGGATAAATTAATTCTTGAACTTGTTTTATTGAATTCTTATATCATTGTCATCATCCTCATGTTTATATTATGTTGAAAGTCATCTCATGGCTGTGTAGTGCATAGATGGACTTGGTATGATTATGACCGAGGATTATTTGGTATAATCATGCTTAGTAATGTTACAAATGATGTGGAAAAAAGTCCTCATTGGCCCGTAGTGCATTGATGGACGGTTTTGGTATGATTATTGGCTATGGATTCTCTTTGGTAGTAGAGGCAAAGATGAATTGTTTTATGGCATGATCGGGGAATAGTTGATGAAAACATGATTATCTTAAGTAGTAGTGCATGGATAATTCTTGGTCGTGATCTAAAGAATATCCTTGGTAGTAGTCGAGGGGTGATTCGATGATGTGGATTATTTATTAAAATTTGAGTCCCAATGATAAAAGTGATGAAAAACCTTTTAAATCATAGAAGATAGTAGATTGTATTCCTATTTGACTCTTCTAATGGATTGCTTGTTCATATTGCACTTAAACTTGATAATTATTATATTTTATCGGTTTAACAACGTTGAAGGCTAACGATAAATTATTTTGCATTATCTTAGTCATAATATTTCTTCTTTGGGCTAGTTGAGCTCACCCTTTCTTTCACCGTTCTCTTGAGAAATGAGAAGCGAAATTTGGGACTAGTCGGGAACAGAGTGATGGTCTTAGATGGTGCATTAGTAATCCTCACTATTACGTGAAATAGTGTGATAATAATTGTAATGAGGACTCCTTTTGAGTTTGTATAATCTCTAGTAGACAATATTTGTATTCAAACTCACAGTTTATGTTTTGTCGTATTGTACACGACAGTTGTATTATTAAGTTATATTTTAAATTCTATACCATGTATCTGGCGACTCAAGATAGGTGATGTATACCTAATTTTGGGGGCGTCACAATACGTATAATCCAAAAACACTTGACAACCAGCTCTAAATTCAGATGGAGCAACTATCTTGGCATTTAACTTTCGTCGACTTATCCAACTACTCTGAATAGAGGTCTGTGATACCACGATACCTAAAATCACAAGAATTATTGTATTAAATTGTGCCACCTATTTTGACAACATGAACTTATTAATGTATAGCATGGTCAAACTCTCTTCGCATACTTGTAAGCATATGACTTGAGTATACTTGTAAGCATATGACTTGAACATACTTGTAAGCATATGATTAACATTTAAGCATACAAAATAGCTCCTAGCCATACATGTTCAAACCATAATGAAAATTCATTTTAACAAGTATACTATTGCATCCAACCCCAAAATATGAAAATGAAAATTCAATTGGGAAATTAAGGGATAAACCAAATTCAGTCTAAAAATGTACTATTGAATCCAAACCCCATAATATGCTAATGAAATTTTTGAAACATATAACAATTGAGAAATTGATGTCGTGATTATAGTTAGTATTGGTCCTTCTACAACAATAAAAGCAAGTAATTTCAAGCCCTAGAAAGAACTACTCTCTCAATTCAAGAACTCAAGTTTTTACAAATGAAAATTCACAGGAGAAGCTTCAATTAATTTCGGGAAAAGCAAGTAATAATGACATGTATACTTGAATAGAAAGGCGGCGGAGGCAACGGCTTGGACGACGGCGGCAACAGTGGCTTCTCCCTCTTTCTTTCCTCCTTCTCCCTCTTCTTCTCCTTTCTTTCCTTTATTTCTGGTTTGCTCGACTACCTGGATCTGATTAGATTAAAAATGATCATCGACCGCTTTCTGCGACCGCATGCGGTCGCTAAAATTTAATGACCAACATTTATTGGTCGCAACAAGCCTCCCCGCCAACATTTGCGCCAAATTTTAGGAGGAAAATTTATATCAGTGACCGCATATCAGTCTTGCTAATATCAACAACAACGAATACTAATTGCGGTCACTAATACCGATCGGTAGTAATAGCATTAGCGACCGCATTGGGCGGTCGCAGATACTCTTGATCGCTGTTGGGCCATTTTCTTGTACTAAAATAGTGAGAATCAAACTTATATTTAATATGTAAGTTAATATTGGAAACTAAACAATTAACGCTTAATTGAAATTGGAAGGAGTATGTGATGGTAAAATAACCTCACTTGACCAAGCCCCTCATGGCTCGATGGTAAAAAAACTATTCATAAGGCTTTGGGTGCATATCTTGCGATCCATTCTTGCCAAAGACAAGAATGTTAAAATTTCAGTTGAATACAACAACAAAAAATATCAAAAAAATAACCTCACTTGATTTAATTTTATATAAAGGTATTATTTACTAATGTTTGACCAAGTCAGTTGTGTAGGGCTTGACTTGGCCAATTCAATTATGTAATTTTAAACTACTTACAAGTAATTAGGATTGTACATGTGAGTACTGGCTAGCTCCTTAACTATAGGAATAATTGGAATATGTAGACGTTAAAACTCTGTATAAAAGGTAATGTGGGAATACAGAAAAACTACACAAAAAAGATAACCCATGACTAACCCATCCACTGTTCTACACAAATTCCTTCTACTCAATTTCTTTCATTTTTTATTTAATAAAAGTACACAAAATGTAGTAACAATGTGCAATAATCTGGGGAAGATAAGCTCACTAATAATTTTTTTTCTCAATTAACGGCAAGAATTTTGTTCATCTTTATTTCAGATACAAATAGAAACGACTCCAATGAGTCATCAAAAGAAACACATGAAAGCTAGTACATTCTCTAGCTTCCTGCATTACAACCTCTCCCGGCTGGCACAAGCTATAAAACAATGAAACCAACCTAACCGTGAGATCATCTTGATTCTTGGGACTTCGCTTCATTACTAGTTTTTGGCAAATTTCGATATGGACACTAGTTTTCAAGTTGTTCTGCATCTGAGACCATTTTGTGAGCCTTTCTGTTTTGAGTTATCGTCCCTTCGGATGGTTCTTCTACTACATCCACAGCTGCAACCATTCCGTTACTGACACTAACAACGTATGGGCTCTGGTCAATCGGGGATTCGTGTGGGGAACAGTGTCCCTGAGTTTGTGTCTGCAAAAAATAAGAACGAATAAAATGTGTATACGGAAATGAGAAACATTTCTCCAAGGGTCGAGAACTCGAAATGAGTAAGATGCAAAGTTTAGTTTTCACCATTTGACAACAAATCTAAATCAAACAGACCTTGGTGACTAAATTTCTTTGCTGCAAAGCTTAACCATGAAGATCTCGATTGACTGAATTTGTTTTGTATTTAGTAAAGCGAGACTATGTACTTTGATAAACGGAGGATTTAAGTTTCTGCTCAATAAAATAACCAAAAAAGACCAGACCTGAACTGAACCATTGAAAATTCCTAGATATCCCAATAGTTTGGTAAATTTTATTGTTTTTGTTTTTACTTTATTTTTTCTTTTGCAATCATGGGTATATATCTGAACCTCTTAGAGTTAGAATTTAGTGGCAGAGTCTAGTAACAGCTAAGACTCTAAGCTTAATTGCTAATATATTTATTTAAATAGACAAACAAAGAGTTTGAGATTTTCACCTTCATTTGTTTATGCATAAGAGGACTAGAATGAAGAACGCCAAGGAATTCATTTACCGCTCTCACCCACCTGCAAAAGAAACAGCAAGTGGAAAAGCCGATGAAGCCATGTCACTATAATAAGCTTTCAATGCGTAACATTTAAATGAACAAAATCTGATTATGCATGTAATTGTGAAAAGATCAGAACTCAGTGGACTTCCTAGGTTCTGCCTGATTTTAGACAAATGGCTAAACTAAGTTTCAGCTAGCCATTCCCTTTAAATTTTATAATGCTAGTATTAAATAGGAAAAACTTAGAATTCATTTATATAGAAAATTTTTAAAAACCGAGTGAGATTTTGTGGCAAACCCTAATAAACACAAAAGCCCATATCAACAAAATATATAACATTAAAATATTAAGAGAATGTTTGTATAGGGTACCACAAGCTGGATGCTGTTATTCCCTCAAAATAACCCAGATGTCCACCATGTTTCGTCGTAGCCAGAACAACGTTTTTATTTGCTCTGTGAAGAAAGTTTAGTATTACTAAAATAGTAAAAGAAAGATGAAGATAGAGGAAATGTATGCGGTCAGCGACTTAAAGTAGAGCAACTTTACCTGCATTCATCCCATGGTATGGCTTCCGCAGGACAAACTGGATCATCCATAGAACTTATACAGAGCAATGGGACTGCCACTCCCTTAACATAAGAAGCACAGCTTGCCCACCTGTAGTAAGTATCCACAGTCTTGAAGAAGAAAAATGTTATCAACAGCACTTGGAGGTGAAAAGTAAGGATTTATATGAGGACTAATTATATGATTTAATTTGGATTACGATTAACATGGAACTAATTATAAGATAGGATATTAATGTGAGTCCTTTTTTTATTCCCTCTCATCCCATGTAAACACATATGTCGGTATTTTTTATTCCCTCGCATCCCATGCATCAATGGGTGTGTTAATAATTTGTGCGTGCAAAAGAAAAAAAATAGGCTTCATACCAGAAAAAAAAAGGGCTTAATACCTCAATTTTTTCGACGACGCAGGTGGCATATTTATCCCAATCCCGAACAGTACGTGTCTTTATTAGCACAACCAAATACAAAACATTAGTCAGTTTGGAAAAGTGGATTTGTGACTACCATCTATGAGATTCTTCTATATTGACACAGTCCTATATATTCATAAAGTTATTAGTTGGAAGAAGCCAACCTTTAAGATGCCTTCCCAGTCAGCATGTTTAGTAAACTGGGCCTGATTTCTGCAATAAGCAGCTATTATTAGATTTAGATAAATGAATCCAGCTAATTCTTGCATGAAAATACAAAAACAAAAACATGTAAAATGAAAGTAAAAACCGAGAAGAAAATTAATAATATTAAAATGGCCATATTGAGTTGGATTTGATATTTAAATTTAAGTAAGAAGGTTCTGCAGACATACAAGTGTCCATAAGCTTGAAGACCAATTGCAAGAACTCTGTCATACACCCTTTGCACAAGTTTCCGTGCTATGAATCTGGAACCAATCTGGGAACAAGGGAAAGAGCTTACTAAGAATATTATATTGAACCTATGAGGACAGATTTTAGGATAGAGCTTAGCGGGAAAGGTACATCAGCTACGAATGAATATTTAGCATTGTATACTCTTTCCATCCGGCAAAAGTTGTCGCATTTGTAATTTAAGGTAAATTAATGAAGTCAATTTTAAAAGACCAAAATCCTAGTTTATGAAAATATTGGAATATTACCATTAAGATAATTCAACATAGAAGTTTGTGTTTGTACTCGTAGTAGGTTCCATGAAAGAGCAATAGTATATTGCCATAATATTCCATGAAAGAGTGTATATCATCTAAATGCGAAAATTAAAATCAATTGTGGTAATCTTTGCAGGACAGATGTACTTGTATTTTGCAAGAAAACTACGACAGCATTAGTTATTGGGGGGAGAGAAAAAATATATACGCAACACAAGCAAGGTGACAATAGTGGATCAGGTGTGCTACTTTGTAGCATCGATCCCGTCACCTTGGTACCCTTGGCCTAAAACCTAGACAGAAGGTTCTGGCTCTCCTAAAGAAGAAGGCATTGCAAAGAATCAAGAAACTTCACATCTCTCACTATATGAAAGGCAAAATTGAGAACATCGAAAATATTAGCATTACTTTTGCCCAACGGTCTGAAGGTTGTGATCCTCTCGTACCTCCAAAATATCTTACCATACTTTAAGCAACACTCCAATTATCATTTTGACGAGCTCCAAACTTTTCTGGGTGATGACCATTTGAACTAATTTTTCATTAAGAACCACTCTCAAACATGTGCACACGCACACAACCAGATAGGTATACCTATTTCAGCTCTAGGCTCTAGTTGTTGAGATACTACTTAATGTACTAATGAAATTTTAAAGAGCCAAACATTTTTTAATTATTTATATCATGTCAGAATCTTAACATAAAGAGTAGTAAAAGGATTTTTTTTTTAAATTAAAAAATTTAAGTACTAGTGTACTTTTTTCTTGTCACACTGCCTTTTGAAAATATCTAACCTGAAAAGTTGAAACATTGCTTCTAAGACTCATGTGAAGTTAAATTACTAACCAAAAGATCCCACGGAGAGCATACGACAGCAGCACCAGCAATAGGACAATTGTCCCCATCTTCTCCAAGATACTTTCCCTGGTGGCAATAATTTAAAAATAAATAAATAAGAAATATATATTTTACAGTTGAATGACCATAAATATGATTTAAGAATCAACACAAGTAATCACATTGTGGTATTTAAGTTATGGATGTTATACTGGTATAGATTATGGAACTGTGATTATCAACTAATATCCAATTTAAGCAAGATCTAAATACAGATAGATGACACTTACAAAATATAAATATAAATTACGTATAAATAGGTATTCATGAATGGGGGAAAAGATATCAAAGTAGTGAGAGCTAATTTTTGATGTGTTATTACTGTGTAGTTATCTGAGTCATAAGTTACCATTCTCATTTATGGACAGAGATAAGAGTGAAAATTAGTACTTTAGGTTTTTTCTTTCGATAAGTAAATAAATCTCTTGAAGCAAAAAAAACAATTTGGGGATAACCCAAAGCACAGGAGAACGCAGGTACTTCAGTATAAGAGATTTCAAGAATATAGGGAACTTAAATTATCTTATATCAAAATTAAAATTTTGAGTTACAATCATTCCATTAGGCTGAAACTGAAAGTAGATCAGGTATTGTACCACAATGTTGGCACCAATACTAGTTCCGACAAGAAATAGCGGAGCCTCAGGGTATTCATTCCGGAGATGGTTAATGACGTCTCGTATATCCTTTGTCCTACCAGCGTTATAAAAGTGATCAGACTGCACAGAGAATAAGATGATACCATTATAATTTAATACTGTGAGAAATAACAAATAATTGTAGTCCTAAACAATTTCTTTTTCATTAATAATATGAAAATGAAGCAAAAATAAAAATAAAATCCTTAGCTAGAGACCATCATCAGTTATACAGACATGTTACACACATTAGGGAATTAAATTTTACCAAGAACCTAGAATGAAAAGATCAAGGGTGTTTCCACAACTTGTTAGATATTGTATCATCAAGAAAAGTTCACAGTAAAGCCAGATTGTTGGTGCTAAGCCAATGTTACATGGATGGCAATTCAATACCGTACGTTAAACGGAAACAGGAGAAGAAAACATCACTTTCCGTAGCACAGAGTACATTACGGGTAGGTTTCTTCGAGTGCTTAGTTAGTATTAATCCGAAACGTGGTAGGAAAATATAGTTAAACCAGTTAAGTTATTTCTATGCGTAGTGTAACAACATGCACATTTTCAAAGAGGTTATGCATCATAAGGCACTCATTGGGCTACACATGTTGGCATTCTCTAGAACCTTCTTATGCATATTAGGATTTCTAATAGAGTGTTTTAGATTTACCCATGTGTTGATTATGCTTGTAAATATACAAGAATATTAGAGGATGTTTCTAAATAGTCATCCTAAGCCTCCCCAATAGATTTGATCCTAACCATTGGTTGAATACTAAGGAGTGCCCCTCATCTGTAATCATAATGTAGAGTTATAATCATGCTTGTGCAATAGGAAATATAAAAATTGGATCACCAAATTTGGTGATTTGGAATGAAGGTATATCATGTGTTAGAATTTGAAAAACATAGAATTACAAAACTCTACTGATTTCAATCTTCTTCACTCTCTCAAGTTCATGATGACGAATCTTTACAACTAAAAATTAAATCACTCACAGTGAATGAAACGCCGCCCATTCCTCGGTGATTGCATACCACAACATTCCATCCAAGTTTTGACGTATTGAAAGCAAGAAACTTTATATACTGCAATACATTTGGTAAAATAACCAGACAACATTACTCTATTATACAGAAAAAACTAAAAGATTAAACTATTAGTTCGAAGGGCTTTAAAAAGTAGTATATGTTTTATCACTCTTATTCACGTCAAAATTCCAACTTTCATGTTGAGGAGCATACGAAGGTGGATCATACTACACAAACGAACTAGAATGCAAGTGCACTAAGATAATAGGGAGAACCAATGCAAGAGGAAGACTCAAATTCAGGACCTAGAGCTCTTAAGACATGTTAACAACTTCTATAAAAGCTCAAGTTTTTTTAAAAAATAGCATAATATGTAACATGTTCTAATAAATATCATTCCAACTTAATAGCCACAAAAGTATTATTCCATTTTGAATTTTTTAAAGCATTTTGAAATATACAAATTCACAAAATATGCATTTCGAACTTCAAAAACTTTATCTTTTATTATATCAAAATTTTAGGTTTCTTTCATAATTAGCTAAAAAAATCCTTGAAATATATGACTCCCGCAGCCTTATAGTGTCCCTTCAGGAGTTTAGATAAAATTAAGTCAGTAGCAAGCAGCAAATGAGAAGGAGTTCAACATTAGCAGCGTAGTCATGGGATAATAAATGTAAAAAACTCTATAAGAAGCAGCTTTAGAACACCAACAAAAGCACTTCAAACAATTTACATAAAATAGGTCTATATGTTTCAGTTTTACAACTTACAGCAGCAGAAGAATCACTAGTTAATCCAGGCACCACTATCACAATTGGGGTCGTATCGTTCTTTGAAATAACATCAACATTATTCTTTCCCGCAGAACTTCCTAAGACTGCAGAGTAAATGGAAATATGAATTAATAGACTTGAGAAAACACCTCCTTTACACAAGTATTTTTATGTAGATATATGTTTTCTTTATTTTTGATAATATTATTCAAATATAATAAAGAATAGTCCTACAATGAAATTTCTTCAGCAGGGTCACCTCAGATGAACAAATGGGGTTAACAAGAAAGCAAACCAAAAATATTGCCTAAATTACAAATAATTAAATTAAAGATCAGTTTACCAAGTAAGCATTATGTAGAAAATTATAAGCAAAAGACACTGACATTAACAAGAAAAGGTATGCATGATGTTTATATTATAAAAATAGAGACTAATTATAGGGGTCCCGTCCCCCAATTGACATGTCATGATTACATTAGTTGCTCAATAATTTCTTTATTGCACCAATATAACCATGATACATCAATTTGGGATCCCAAATTTGGTAGCTAATTTGGAACGCCTAGATGTATACAATGCACACCCATACACACACATATATATAGATACATGTATATTGTAAGCTACACGGACTTCATCAATTGGAGGGTTGACAAGACAGTTTGATTCTGAAAGGGAAGAGAAGCCGCAAGTACACCTAAAATACAGGAGTAGAAAAAGAAGAGATGCCACAAGGATGAGAGTATACTAATTCATAAGACCATATCTTCAGAGGATAATGATCGAAAACAATGGCATGATGTAAAAGGAAGACATGGAGTTTAGCTAACCAGGCTCACACAAAGAAATTTTGTGTCAAAATTGGTGTAAAATCAGGCAGATCAAATTAGATTTTAAGAGCAATAATAATTACAAAATGAATCTCACTAGTTGCTATGAATGTGTGTGGTTGCATCTATATATGCCTTAATGAGTCACAAAATTTATGTCAAAAGTTTTGCAGTACCATCTGAACTCATTAGCCAATCCAGAGCAAAAGTTCCACCATCGGATGAACGAAATAGTTCTCTGAAATAACATACACAGGTATTGTTAGAAATAAAACGTCAAGTTTTATGTAAACTTAGTAAAAGAATTTAGTAATGACACCAATCAATTACATTAATATATATAAAAGAGTGTGTGTGTGTGTACAGATAGATAGATACCAAGGGAGGCAGAGAGAGAGATGCATGAGAAGAAAGAAACGAATGAAGTTCATAGAAAACAAATATCAGAGATTAGACCGAACCTATATATAGCAATCCCCAAGAGATGGGAATAATTCAGTTCAAAATAAGAAGAAATTACAGGTATCGAAACTTATTGAACCACCAATAACTATAACTAATTTAATCTGCAAGTAGTTAGTTCTTGGAGGTCCTCCTTCATAACAAAAACTAATATAAAAATAATTTTAAACCAAACAATCGGATCAGCAACTAAAGCAATTAGAGGGCTGAGAATAAGACAAACTAGCGTTGATTGATTTATCTAAAACTTTTATTTGAATCTTCCCTGAGTTATAAAAAGAGCATGAACGTCATGGAAAGAATTATAAGCACAAGTTGGCATTATAGATGCATAACCTTCTGCTCAAAGCATCAGCCACATGAACAATGTACCAGAATGGGAAAAAAAAACTAGTACTGATAGCTTCTCACTATAGTGCTAAGGATCCAGTTTTTTATAGGGAGAATCCTTTAGTTATTCCCCCAATCATAATTGATTTTCACATTTGGTCCCCTTAGTATTTTTTTCACGTACTTCATCCTCAAACTTTATAATTTTTGCACATTTTGTTTTTTTCGTAAGTCAGTTTTCTGTATCTAAGATCCCCTATAAGTTGCCTCACCGACAATCCAAATCAAACAAAGTCCAACACTAATCTGTTTATTCAATATGTCTAAGGCATACCTTCACTTAATGACAGAATCAAGGAGCCTTCCGGAGCAGCATCAATACACAACAACATAGTCACCATAATGTAAGTTAACTACTACATGCTAAAGAAAATAGTCGCCATTGAATGAAACAATCTTCTTTCTAATTTTGTGAAGATTTTAATTTTTTTGATTTTCACTTTTGCTTTTCATGGAAGTTAAAAAGATTCCCAAATCTCAGAAAAGTAAGGCCATCCTTAATATTTTCTACAGTTATGACAAGGGAGGATATAGCCCTATCCAACAAATTTGAAGTTTCAAACAATCAAAAATCGCCAGGCAACCAACATTATACTATGACCCACGTTAATTTCTAATTGCTCACATTGTGTTACAGCTATTTGCTCCTTCCAAGTAGTAACGTAGTTTCATTAGTTTGCAAAAAAAGCATCACACTACCTAAAGATAGGTTGTAAGTAACCAACATACTATATGAGACTTATTCAATTTTTTTTAACTAATAAAATATATACAAAAACAAGGAGACCAAGATGTGGTGCCATTCTAGTACACACGGCATCAAAAGGCAGGAGGATACAAAAAGGACAACCTGCAGCAAGAGTCCCCTATAAAGCCTTATGAGAGTTCTTCATAAGTAAGCAAGAAGTTTCTTTTTATAGCATCAATTAAAAATCAAGACAATGATGTCCTTCAGTTTGAACATAGTACATTGCAAAATGAGATGTTTAAACAGTGCAAATTATTAACGTTTATCCTTTTTACACTCCTCTTTTGTAGCTCCAAATTATACCGACTTCTCATAATAAACTGGTCTACACCAATACTGTAATTAGAAAGTATAAATACAAATATATACCATAAATGCCAAATAAATAATAAAACACTTAGTCCTATATAAGCACAAATTTATGATATGAATTACCTTTTGTAGCTAAAAGAAGGAGGCTTCCCAACAAACTCCAAAAGTGTAGTTTGAAAGTGCGGGCTTGCAAGCCATGGTGTTGCAAAGTACCTGCTCAGTCAAAACCAAAACAGCAAAAGAAAACCAATAGCCTCGTAAATAAGCCATTTGCGAACACCTAAGACATTTCCCAAGTAATAAAAATTAATACTAATAAGGTTAGTGTTATATGGCACTCTAAAATCAACTTATGGCACTCCAATTTAAATCCAATAATAATAATCATACACTTCCTTGTAATTCTATTCCAAGCATAACTACATCTCTATTTTTTCCCATTAATCTATATCTAATTATTTATTTCCTATAATCTTTTCTCAGCTAAGTTTTTAAGAAGTAACAGAGTTAACCATTTCAGGTACCCTGTTTTAAAAAATTGAATGAAAACATCTATTGTTGTTTCCTTTAGGCTTTAGTTCATAATAGGCTACTATTTGTTGATAATCTCATTTGTTTAAAGAAAATTCCATGAAAGGTTCAAATAAATTTTGATAAAAAGAAGAAAGATAATGTATTAATATGTATTACCTCAAACCATAATCTAATACAAATGTAAGAACAGAGAAGTGAAAACCGCACTACATTATTGCTATAAGAGATGGAAGGTGCAGGCAGCTCTATTTGGATTCTAATCCAAATAGAGCTGCTACCACCTTTCAAAGATTTACTAAAATAATAATCCTCTAATTAGTTATCTCATTTCTCAACGTATATCCATTTTAAATATCATTACCGCATGTATGTATTACATAATCGGACAAATTCGCAAGGTTGATAATGCTCTGTTTCACTTCTCTCTCTTTGAATTTTTTTACATCAATCAGGTACATTAAGTAAAATGCGAACATTCCTCATTATAGTAATTAAAAACATACCCCTCAATTTATCTTACTTAAGCAATCAATGTTTTTCTAATTCAGGATAGCCTTTCGATTTGCGCTTTCATCAATACTCATATCTAGTTTTGATAAAAAATTATCATCACACAAAAATTATCTTACTACACCAAACGAATTATTAGAATATAAAATTTTTGAAAATAGTTTAGTTTTATGTCCTACTCAAGATAACCTATTCAAATTTACCAAGGGAATGAAGGCAAAGATTACACCAACTCCAATCATTATACATTTATGAATCTCCCATTAGATTTCTTTGACAATGAGTATACTATATTCAAAGAGGTACGTACCAAGGGTGCACAAACATACTAAAGAAAAGGAGAACCTTGTGTCACTATGTCTTTCTACATCTTTTTTTTTATTTCTTAAGTACTACTCCTTTCGTCTCACAAAAAAGAGTCGCATTTGAGTTTGATCTTAGTTAACTTGTGTTATCCTAAAATTCAAATTGTGATGTGAATTTAATTTTATTATCGAAACAACAATTTTGTTCTTAGTAACACTTTTAAGGTACTAGTTTAAATATGAACTTGCATTAACCAAAATTAAACAAAGAGTCATGTTAGCTTTTAGCGACGGACAACATATAGCGACGGTTCTATATATATAGCGGCGGACCGAATCGTCACGGTCTATTCTGGTTAAAAAAGTCGTCATGTATGACGTTAGATAAATGGTGAGTTTAAGATCCGAATATATATATATATATATATATATATATATATATATATATATATATATTGTGACAAACTTTTATACTAGTTTGCAAAAATTAATAGAGAAATTGTTCCTTTATTTACCAATAAAAACTTATAAATTGAATAGGAAATTATTTCAAGAAATACATATAAATACACTTCCTCCTTACCACAAAAAAGTCCACTATCAATCAATAAGTAATATAAGAAAACAGTCTTCTCGAGTTTATCATTATAGCATTTTTAGGTTAAGAACTTACTTATGACTGAAGGACAAAATAATTTTGTCATATAAAAATATCTAAAATACACAATTCAAATATAAAATATTATATAAAATCTATTTTAGCCTCTCAAAAGTACCTTCACTTCAAAGAAAAAGATAAAATCTTTAATTCACTTATGTGAGGTCCATTATGAGAAAAATAAAAACTTATTTATACTCTCCCTATTTTTTTCTTAACTTGTGTAAAAATTATACTTAAAAACATGTTTTATACGACCGACGGATATTTTATTTATGTGTATACTTGGAATAAAAATATCTTCTTAATATTCCTGAATTAAGAATATATTCTGCAAATGGGACAAAAAAAAATTTTTGGAACCAATATGGCTATGGAGAGTATATATATGAACTAAACCAGGCAGAATTATACCTGCCATGAAGAATCCGACACTTGGATACCACAGTCTCATAAAGCTCCGACCCGGAATCGTATGTAAGTTTCACCACACTCCCCCCAGAGAAAAAATCTTCAATAAAATGAAACTCCAAGAAATTGTACACCAAAACCACAAGTACACAAAAAAATCCCAACAAATAATGGGAAATGGGTATCAAAGTGGCGGCCTTAAAGAGGAGTTTGTAGCCATTAATCGGCGATACTTCAATGGATTCCGCACAATCCTCCATTGAAGAAAGGAAATTGAAAAATAAGAACAGCAATTTGGGGTTTTGTTGGGGAAAGTGAAAGAATTGGATTAAAAGTATTGGGTGGGAGTTTTATATTGAGGATTTGGAGTATTAAAAAGGGAAAATTCTGCATATTTTTTAGTCAAATTTATTTGGTGGGCTATTTTATTTTGGAGAGAGAAAGTGGGATTTTGTAAAATAGAGTAAAATTATTTAGAGTGAGATGGAATGAAGTGCTGATGTTTTGGTAAAAGGAAGAGAAGGAGAGTCAAGAGTGGCGAGCGGGTGATTGAAAAAGAAATTAAATATAAAAATTGGTAGTCAGTGGAGCCTGGCGGGCGCTGAGCATGGTGGACTCACTGCAAGCATATTATTGACTAATAAGTTATTTTGCAGTTTGATCTGATGATGTCACGTGTCTGTTGCAAGGCTGTATTCTTGTTTCATTAATTTTACTATCACATACCCTGAGCCCCGCCTAACATGTAGAACTCTTAAATATATATTTGTGATATATATAGAGCTCACAAATATGTGTGTATGTGGACCTTCAAATATGATTGTGTGTGTATGTATGTGAAGATTACCAATACAATATTTTTTATAATCTATACAATAAAAAATTATTTAACTTACTAGAGAAAATTTGATGCTAACTTCATAAGTAAAACTCATTAAAACTTATACGAACTTACTATTATGTGAATTATTATGAAAACAATTGTAAACTAAGGAAGAATAGTACAAAGGAAGCAAGTGTTTAGAAATACAAGTATATATACAACTTGTATTAAAAACTATATTCAAACATTACACCTAAAGCACATATTTATAGTACTAGTAAACTCCTTTTATGCACATAAGATTAGCACAAGAGTGCTTTACTTTCTCATTAAGTCCACAGATTGTCCCTCTTCCAGTGCCTTTGGGTCCCTACCAAATCCTACACAGAAACTCATAAATACTATAAATTACATATTTATATATACAATGTTACATGTATATAATTTATAAATGGTATATTCAAAATGCTTATGTATATTTTTTTCTTAAATATGATATATAATTTACATCTCTCGTCATGAGAATAAGTAAAAGTTTTATATTTGTTTAGTTGTTGCTACTGTTAAAATGGATATGAATCATATTCTAGCATAAGTGGATGAAGGGATATTCCATTTTTTTAATGCTAGTTTTTTTGATAATGATCATACCAATGAAGAAGAGTATATATATAAGAAATAGAAAGTGATATTCAAAAGTGGGAGGAAGAAGACAGAATGATTATTAATATCTAAAATGGGTGCTCTTGGAATTTATATGTATTATGAGAGTTTTATTTGTAAGGAACAATGTTGAAATTTTTCAAGAACTGGATACATGTTGATAATGGAGATACTAAATGGTCATGAATCAAGATTTTCATTTAAATAAAAATACATTTTTTAGAATTTTGTGGTGATCTTAAAAATCATTATGGATTGAAACCTACACGTGATATCATTGTGGAAGAACAAGTAGGCATCTTCTTGATGACTTTAGTACATGGGGGCTGGGGCTAGAAATAGATTATACAAAAGAGGCAGTTTCATATGGTGTTCAATGCAGTCTTACAACTTTCTACAAAAATTATTAAACCGGATGTCAATTATAATAACGGAGTACAATATCATGTGCCGCAGAACGACTGATATATTTCATTTTTTGAGGTATAAATGTTTCTTTTTCTCTTAATTAAAGTGTATATTAATTATACATGTTGTTTGAAGGTTTTCTTTTCTATATTTTATTATAATTGTATTGGAGTAATTGATGGTACACATATAAAAGCTCGACTTCCAAAAGGGCAAGAAATTTCATACATTGGGAGAAAATGCATTCCTACACAAAACATAATGGATGTATCATGTATGTGATTTTAACATATGTTTTATATTTGTATGGCCTGGATGGGAGGGTAATGCTCATGACACTCGTATATTCACAAGCACTTATAAGAGAATAGCTCAAATTCCGCACCCAACTAGTGGTATGATCTCATATTTTTATATTTTATTTGTTTAATTTTATATAACAAATTTTATTGATTAAATTAGCTTATTGTGTTTTCTTTATAGATAAATATTCGGTACCTCATTATAGATGGGAATGGGATTGATATGGATACTTGTAATCAAAGAATAGATTGAATAAAATTCAAGAACTTGCTTGTACAAAATTTAGGAAGTTATAGATAGAATATTTGCTTACAAAGATCTATTGCATAAAGTAAAAATGCAAAGGTTAAGATCTTTGTTCAATAAGCAGTAAGATTTAGATACTTGCATTGATTGTGAGCTATTGATAAAATTCTGCTCAACTTCCTTTCACAGATCCTATTCAATCATATTCACACATACAAACATATTAGCCATGTAGCCACATCATATAGTTTGTATGTTTATATATTACATAATCACAGTGACCATGTTTTTACTTTTGACAAACTTTTATACATTTTTCAAATACCTCATCATTTTACTGCAACAACCATTTTCTCTTTAATAGTGCGATATAATCTCAGTTCATGAATTCCACATACTTTAAGTTTATAATCCTTTTGTAATTTAATACATGAAAATTACATACTTCTTATGTATAACTCAAGCACACATGGTGAATACTTTATTCATTTTGTGTGTTGGCGTAGTTATATATAACTTGTATAGGTAGATCATAGATTTATTTCTTATAAACTAATGCATTAAAACTAGCATGCCTCAACCCAACGTCAAAACAACCCCTTGATGCCACGCCAACAGGCAAGCTTTGCTTGGCCCTGTGGGGCTCAGCTGGGCTTGGTGTGGCCTCGCTTGGCCCTGCATCCCCAAACATAGCCTAACAGCCCTAACTTGCTATGCCCCTCCTTGCAAATTCTATCTTTTACATTACCCATCTAATTGAGTTGTGGTTTTGCTATATATTCATACTTGCTTATTTAGGAGTTGGACATTAAACTTTATGGGTAAACTTTTAAACTACGCCATAAAGTCAAAACTGGTTAGCCCAAAGCTGCTATAGCAGCGCTCTACTGCGCAGTCATTTAGGCAGTAGTACCTGCTCCCTATCTTGTGTACTTTCATCTCCTTATTTACTAATTCGGTTGCAAAGGACTTTTGGTAATTGGAAATGATATAACCACCTATTAGAATAACCCATAAACTACAGAGAAAACATAATCTACATGAACCAAAATGTTTGCCAAAACAGCCTCTGCTGTTGCGAATTGAAGACTGCTGCCAATGGCAGCAGCTCCTTTCTCTTAGCTTCCATGTCTCTAATTTTTATCTTACAATCTAATCACTTTAATATGCTAAATTTTGGAGACAATATAGTTAATATACTCGCTTATTTAAAAAAATACTAAATAAGTTATTTGAACAACTTAGCTTTGTCGACGGAGAGCTCAAAAAGAGCCCCCAGCCCAAACAACCCGCTGCTATTGTTGCTGCCATAGGCAGCAGCCCTGCACCTATTACGGCCAATTATCTATTTTCCTACTTCTAATTCATATGACGGTTTACAACCATTTTTAAATATGTGGTACCTAGCATATGAGAGTATTTTTAAAAATTATAAAGCCTCCCTTTCAGACTCATTAAGCTGCCCAACACAGCGCTCAAAAATGGCTCGACAAGATACTAATTTCTAACTTTTCGTTTTAGCTCAAAATTGTTTTTCGTTTTAATCTAACACGTCCAAACTCTTTAATTATCATTATATGTAATATATAAATCTATCCCAAGCTGTCGGAAATAACTTTTATTTTATTTTTAAAAATTTTTTTTTCTTTTTCTTGTTTTCATATGGCCATATGTAGTTGACATCAAATGTACTAACAAACATTAAAGAGAATTCCGTAGATCGATGAATAAGAAACTTCCAAAGAAGAAAACAACAACACCTAAATGGAGTGGAGTTAAAACTAGAAACTAGGCATGAGAAAAAGGCATTGATATCAGTACTACTTCATTATAGTGAGAAGAACACTTTCATCATTCTAGAATAAGTTGGATTAACTCAAACTTTTAAGAATTTTTTTTTTATTAAATCTCTTTTAAAAAATCTATTGCAACTTTGAAATAATAAATCAGATATGTCTATTTGGAAATCTAAGAACATACAACCTAAAACTAATGCACAATAGCTTTTAGCTTTCATGTCCTAAGAACAATTAATATAGATCAAGTTTCATCACTCACTCCGCTTGAAAGTGGGTACAATAATCAAATACTACAACATTATATTGTAGTCGTTGCATGCATAGAGTACGAAGCTTATCACTGAAAAAGCCTACTCCTAATTGACTAGCCACTTATACTTGATAATTGTCAGTCCAACCCTCCAATGCGCATCCTCTACAAGCTCTACATTGTTGATAACAAAAACTACTACAAAAAATCAGTTCCTATAATCTGCAATGAATGGCAGACTTCAACATTAATAGAGAGAATAAACAATAATCAGGTCACAAGTGGAATGATAGAAATGAGAGAATCTTCCAAAACAAAATAAAAACATCCAAAGGCCTTGAATTTAATAATATCGCAAGCATATAGGGATCAACAAACTGTAGACGATAGATCCATGCAAAAGAAAGAGAACATAAGTACTTGAACACAATAACTACGATAGATGCACAGAGAAACGTCTAAAAGCAAAACCAATAAGTTCAAAATATCCATCTACAAAATATTAGCTCTATTAATAAGAAAGAAACATAGCAAGACATGAAATAACACAAAAACTTAAGGCAATACATATATAACTCGTCATCCGCTACTAATAGTAGCGGACGTAACCTGTCGTCCACTACTAATAGTAGCGGTAGTAATTTTTCAATTCTCGATTCGTTGGTTTTGTGTTGGATATGAAATGATGATATTTGTCCATTTTTATTTATAGCAAATACTTGCTATGGATCAATCTCCATATATATATATATACATATATATATATATATATATATATAGTATGATGTGGCATAGGAACTTGAGAAAAGAGAAAAATGAGAATTGTCCATTGTTAAGGTTATATATATAATCAGGGTAAAATACAAATGTGACCACTGAACGAACCCCTTTCTGTAAAAAAAAATTGAATTTTGAACCCTCTGTAAGATCCCAACTTTTTATAAATAAAATCGTATTTCCTCTATTTATTATTGTGAATAATAAGGTGTTAATTTGATATAATACTTTGGTTATGGGTGAAATGTGCAAATTTTGCAAAATAAGCAAGTGGTTATAAAATATTCATTGTTGTCGGGGAATATTCGTTTGTTTCGTGGAATATTCTTGATGACGGGGGAATATCAAATCTGACGACCTTGACCATTTGTGGGCCCCACAACGAAAAAGCAGTAGGATGAAGAAAATGACAAGTTTGAGTTTTATAAATAACGGTGTAATGAACGCTTTTTACTTTATTAGAATACTGTGATTGGTTAAAATACTGATGTCTGGCGTGGTTGCGCAAAGAAGACGCAGCGGTATTGCACGATATTTTGAATTATTGATTCTTACGTAAGATGGCACTACTCGATAATTGTTACGGTAATTCTGCTCAATATTTTATTTTATTGATTCAATAATTGATGCGTTGATATTTTATATTATTGTTGTTTCAATAATTGTCATTGCACAAGATTTCCCATTATCGGATCAATAATTCATATTATTTGAATAATATTATTAGATAGCATTATTAGCGATGTCTAAGGAAGTTACATGCAGGAAAGGGGTTTGGTCACCCTAATTACTGGCGCAAGAAGAAGAAATCCTTATCTGAAAGCCCCTCTTTCCTAAAGAGCGACATTTTGGTTGTCATAATTGTGATTTTGTAATATTATTTGTGAATAATTAATTATTGATTTATATGATAAGGAAATATTTACTTTATGTGGATATAAATGATGGATAAGAAAATGTTTATTTTGTGTGGATATAAATGAAGGAATTTTAGCATGAAATAATTGTTGAAAGTTTGGCATATTTTCTGTGGAATTACAATTATTTCTCCGATAAAATATTCATTCATATATATTATTATAATATATTATAATTGTTTAATAATATTATTATTATAATAAATAAGCATGTGGTTAATTAGAAACGGAAGTAAACAAGATGTATTTGCATAATTTGTTTGTAACATTGTTTTGATTGGTGGAAATGGTTGGTGGAAATGGTGGGTGAGAAAGTTGCCTGCACATCCTTGGTTTTCAAATGTAATACAGGAGCCTTGTCTTTTTTTTCAAAGATGGTTTGTTTTTTTTCTTCCTGCAAAGCTTGTTTTCAAAAGGGTGGGGTCACATCTATAAGGAAAAAATGAGAGGTTTGGCAGGAATGGGTTGGGAGAGTTAGGCAGGTTTTCTCAATTCCTTCCTCTGTGCTGCACTATAAATAGGGGTAATCCCTCCTTCCTCAACACACCATTTCAAATTTAGAAATTCTTATTCTAAAGTATTGTGAGTATTTTTTTTGAGTATAAGAATACTTTGAGCGTAGTTTTTCTGCAAGATTTTCTTAGAATAATACCCGATATTCTAGTCAAATCCAGTTTCTACTAAGGTAAATGATATTATTTTATTGCAATACTCGTGAGAAATATTATTTTCTTTCATACTCCATATTACGTAAGCAATATTATTTCATCTCGTATTCCTAAATTGGAACTTACTATGGTAAGTATTGCCTCTATAATTCCTGAAATGATTAGAAATTTCGCTTCATCTAATATCATTTCATAGGAATATTGGTCTAAACTTTTTATCAAATTTGGAACTTTTCATGACTGGGTACTGTTCACGGGTACTGTTCACAATAGAAAAAAAAAATTATTTTTTTTCCTTCCAAGTTATCGGTTGTGACCCTTATTCTTGAAATTGAATCCCTGTTTTGATCTTCATTCTTGAATTTTACTCCACTATGATTTATTATGGAGTGTTTTTTAACATAAGTACGAATCTCTAATCTTTGTCCTTTTATCCCTTTGGATTCGAGTTCTTTAAAATATTTTTCATCATCCTCGGTCCTTAATGGTGATACTTGATGAATATATTTGGCACTGTAGTGCAAAAGATAAATGATTATCAAATGAACATCTTTGGTCCGAAAGTAGTCTGAAGATGAGCAGTGTTGAGATGAACATGACCAGGTGGTGATACAAATGAATATATTTGGCTGTAGTGCAAAGATAAATATTTTATTCAAGATGTATATTGATTGATGTTACTGAGGATAAAATAATGATGATGGACTTTTAAATTCATAGATGATATTAGATTCCATTCTCTACTAAACTCTTCTAATGAATTGTTATTTTCGCTGCGAATATTGATCTAAAACTTGTTGTCCACTATATTATATCTGATTTATTGAAGGCTAACGATAATTTGTTGTTCATTATCTTAGTCATAACATGTGACGCCCCCAAAACAGGTATACATCACCTATTCTGAGTCGCCAAATACATGGTACAGAATACAAATACAACTTAATTATACAACTGTCGTGCAAAGTACGACAAAACATAAGCTGTGAGTTTTAATAGAAATATTGTCATCTAGACAATATATCAAACTCAAATTCAATATTATTTCATTTTTTCCCCACTATTTCTTTGAATAGTGAGGACTACTAATGCTATCATCATTAAAAGTCACTCGGTTCCCCGACTAGTCCCTGCTACGTTCTCATTTCCTGAAGAGAACAATGAAAGTAAAAGGGTGAGCTCAACTAGCCCAATAGAAAATATTATGACTAAGATAATACATAATATATTATCGTTAGCCTTCAACAGTGTTAAAGCGATACAATATAACAACCATCAAGTTTAAGCTGTGGAATGAACAAGCAATCCATTAAAAGAGTCAGTAGAGAATAAAATCTACTATCTTTTATGATTTAAAGGTTTTCAACACTTTTATCATTTGGGACTCGATTTTTAATAAATAATCCACATCACCGAATCACCCCCGTAATACTGGCTAAGGATATTCTTTAGTATCACGACCACAATTATCCATGAACTACGGGCCAAGAATATTTGTGTATTCTGTTAGTTCTTAGTAGCACAAGTTATCTAGAAGGGGTTGAATAGATATTTAAAAATCTTTTCTATTTTAAACTTGTTCTTAGATAGTGATTAAAACTTAGCGAAATTAGTATTTGTTTTAATCTTCTTAACCAAGCAATGGAGTTATGAAAGCGAGTAAGGTAGTTATAGCGAGATATAGCGGTTATAGTAGATATAGCGGTTATTGCAGATATAGATGACACGATTGTTTTAAGTGGTTCAAAGCACTTTCAAAGCTCCTAGTCCACTCTTCTACTCAGCGAGTAGGATATCCACTAAGGATGTCTTTTACAATCTTACGAATCACAGATTCCTTCTGACACGGTGATAGCAGGAACTTCTCTAGTTCACTCTTGAACTCTTCAAGTCCAAAGCAGACTTAGCTTTCTTACGATTCACTCTGAACTCTTCAAGTCCAATGAGACTTGGTACTCTTCTTGATTGATTGATGGTTGTTGTTGTTGCGTTTTTGAAGGTTCTTTACTCGGGTTTTTTGTGTAAACCACCGGTTCGATTAAGAACCGAGTAGGTGAGCAAGCTTTTCAATATCTCATATCGTGAGTTGAGCCTTAGAGAATTCTTCACGTTGAATGTTTGATTGCTTGCTTTGTTCTCTCTCTCATCTATCCGATCGTATATATGTGATGTTGAAAACTATCCGTTGGATCCATCCGTTGTGGCATTAAATACTCCACGAACTTTACGTGGTTGCGATGTAGACATTTCGCACATCTCTGAATTCTGCATTTCGCGGCTCGCGACACCTGCAGTTGCTTTCTCACCTACCACACGAAAAGGTGTTTTGTTCCTCTTATCCATAGTACTATCCTTTGCTTCTTCAATACGCTTCTTTGTTGCATACTAAGGATATTTCATATATTCTGGGACTGATGAGCACTGCAGCATCTGAGATCCATTCCTTGTATGTTGAATTAACAACTCATGAGGCTTGACGTTTTCTGATATGAGACAGATGATGCTCTACGATTGGATCGTGATGTTCTACGGTTAAGATCGTAGTGGCTTTGACTTACATACTACGATGCTATCAGTCAAAAACACTATGATTTCTCTTAAACTTTCATGCACTACGATCTTCTCTTGCTCGTGTTGTTGAATCTACGTTCCCGAGAGCACACTACGATCGTTGACTTATAAACTTCACGTTTCCTTCAGCACACTACGATCGTGGAGTTAGCTTGGTAAACGTTGGGACCACTCTACGATTTCCGAAGAGTCCCCTTTCAAGTCAGGCACACTACGATCTTCAGGCTCTACGTTTTCTGCCTTGACTTCTGCAATGTTGATTAGATTGATGCACTACGATTTCTTCAAGACTAATCTATTACATCTCAAGATCAACCTAACAGTTTTGATCTTTCTATCTATACATTCTAGAACAGAATGATACACGTTGAAAGCTTAGTTCAACCTAACAATTTTGATCTATCACTAAGTCCTTGTACATATATTCTTTAAAGGACCTTACAAATAATCATGAACACATGCATTAAAACATCAAATCATAATATGCATTCTCCCAACAATCTCCCCCTATTTGATGTTGACATAACCAAGGAGATTTGTTGTCATGATTATTAGTGAGTAGATGCATTTGCAGGAATTTAAACATGACTTAGTATTTCAGTGAGCAGCTAAAATTTTTAGAGAATAAGTATGAATTTATTGATGATCAGAAGATATTACAATATAGCATTACATCAATAAAATATTAAACTCTTAACTTATCTCTGTTTTCTTGGTCTCTTGTGTGGAGGTGGATTTGCATACTCCTCAGCCCTTCTCTTCCTTTGAGCATCCTCATTTCTTGCTAACTCTTCCAGCTCACTTAGACTTAGAACTGGATTCTCTTCATGTTTTTGCATGAATGCGGGATCTCCGGTTGGCATTCGGATCATCTGATAGTCACGTCTTGCGAGCTAGGAGTTGGCTCTGATGACTCGGAGGAATAGTTGATCTGATTACTCACTGCTGACCAGATCGTTGAGTCTGATGATATGATGGTCTTGCAGGAGGGCTTCCTCTTTCTTGAATTGCATGAACTCCTCTGCCTCAGCCTTGGCTTCCTTGATCTCCTTTCCCTTTCTTATTCTCCCCCTTTATGTCAGCATCAAGGGTTCGAATATCGACAGAATGATTTATTTACTCCTTGAAGACAAGCTCGTTGAGTTGGCTTTGAGTTTGAGCAATGTCCTCCCTATTCTCCTTGATCTGTTTTTCAGCTCTAGCTTCTTTGTTTTGGAGGACTATAAGAATTGTATCATTATGCTTCTCATGATTGGCATAAGATTTCTGGAAGTCATAAACAGAAGCTTTCAGGTTGAGAATATTGTCCAGCATAATTTGATGTTGACGATCTTGGTTTTTCTATATCTCAAGCATAGCCTTTCTTTGTTTGGCAGCAACCTGGAAATGGATCTCATCTCTATCTAATATACTCTTCAGAATTTCTTTGATAATTTCCCTTAGCTTCGTAGTGAGCTCAGTATTCATTGTACTAGGGAATTTGTTTGCAGCTTGTATCATTTGATTCAATCGGATGTTCAGAAGGTCAGAGTGAGATTCCAGACTTACTTCGATGGAATTGATCATTTGCTCAGAAGTTTCTTTCAGATCATCCTTGGTGGTCAGGCTGGGGAAAGTATCAGTTGATTGAGGATTGTCCATTTGAGGGATTCTTGGTGGAGATTGAGCTTGCAAGTTGTACAAAGCAAGATCAAGACTGAAATAGTCGTGCGATGAGAAGGATGGTATATCAGTTGGAAGAGCTTGGGTTTGGACATTTGGGATTGGTGACTCTACGATTTCAATGTTTGACTCTACAATTTGGCTTGAGTCTGGAATCATAGAGTTGGTTATTTGAGGGAGCAGGGTAAAGTTGATTTCTTACGGTTCTTGATTCTGAAATTTTGGGATTCTGCAGAATTTGGAAGCTGATTTAATGGGTTAAGAATCACTTCGACCATTTAGGAAATTCATAGAATTGGCTAAAAGAAGATGATGGCGGTGATTAACTCTAAAAGCTTGTAGAGATAGTGATACCTCGGGTTTGGCATTTGATGAGAATGGTGCGTAATCGACTTTTTGGCGAAGATGACTTCCACGGAAATCCGTGAGCGAAGCTGTGATTCTTTGGATATTCCTTGAAGCTCGAACATGTGGTCCCATGATTTGAATTTGAGCTCGATGG
The DNA here is from genome assembly GCA_020205615.1 of Panax quinquefolius. Classification (NCBI taxonomy): domain Eukaryota; kingdom Viridiplantae; phylum Streptophyta; class Magnoliopsida; order Apiales; family Araliaceae; genus Panax; species Panax quinquefolius. The sequence goes on from CM035169.1 coordinate 140,978,609, forward strand.
TATGCCATCATGGGGTAGTAAGAGAATATATGATTGTAAAGATAGCTTCTATATCCATCTTTGCCCTCATAAATGATTTGTAGGTCATCATCATCTTCTTCCTCTTCACTATCTCCATTTGAGGATTCCATTATCTCAATGGCCTCTGGAATGTTTGGCATTGGTTCATCTTCATCTAGAACAAGGACCTCTTCTTCAGCTATTGGGATATTGTGAGGCTCCCCCTCAATATAATCATCTTCTTGGAGGTTTAGAAACTCCCCCTCAGCTGGTACATCTTCTTCTATGTTCAGAAAGTCCCTTTCAAATAGAACCTCTTCTTCATCAGTAGGCTTCTCCTCCTCAGCTGGTGTATACTCAATCATGAGAATTTCAGAGTTCTCCCCCTCAGCAGGAGCATTTTCCTCTTCGGTTGCTTGGGGCAGTTCTACTTTTCTTGCCGTGCTCTTGGCTTCCTTCTTGATGCTTTCTCATTCTCAAGAATATACTTCTTGACCGGCCTTCTCTTTGCTTTGCTGGTTTTAGTCACCACTTCTGGACTCTCTTGAGTCTTTATTTTGCCTCGTTGATCATCCACTTTCCTTGAAGCAGCTTCCTCCATTTACGCCACACTTGGCTTTTTTTGAGAAGCAGTGAGTCTCTTCGATCGAAGACACTTGTTGGTCTTTTGGACTTATAATCGGTCTTGTTCTTCTTTACGATTTGTGAAATGGTGGCTTGATCTTCTTGACTTCTTCTTCTTGTTGTTGCATCTTCCTTAGCCTCCTTAGAGTCTCTATGTCGGAGGACTACTGCGGGAATGTTAGTTGTTGATCCTTGAGGCTCTTCAACTTGTCTTGCTCTCGACTTCCTTTTTCCTTGCTTTTTTACGGCAAGGGTAGAGGGTTCTCCTTATGCGCTTCTCCTTCTTCTTCAACTTCTCTGACAATAGACATTCCTCCTTGAAAGCTTTGCTTTCTTTTGTTCCTCGAGATCTCCCACTTGACTCTGTCATCATTCGAACGAACTCGGTGAGGTTCCTTTCCGATTTTTGAACAAGCTGTTGTGTCATTCTTGATTTGGGTTGATGGCTTCTCCTTCATTATCCCCAATTTTGTCACCCAATGCAGATTACTGAGAATGATGCTTAATGAACCTCCCATCTGACATCTTTGGGGTGCTCTTTGATTTCTTGAGCTTACGATCCACTTGCCGATCCATTTGAGCAATCTGACCCCATAGTTGAGTTGAGTTCCATATATTATAGGCATCATGAGCTTAAGTTGAGCCTCATTTCTTGAGTCGTGACACGAGCTCTTGCGAAGAAATGCATTTCCCAATAATGTTAGCCAAAAATTCATACCTCGAGGGAACTCCTTCTTTTGTAGCCTTTCACGGAGGGGTTCTTCTTGTGATGCATCTTCTTGATCCCTCTTGAAATCTTATGCTATTTAGAAATGGATGCCCACATTCTTGAAACCTAGGGCAGATTAGCGTCTTCTTCCCTAGCTTTATTTCAACTCCTCTAACTTTCGTGTGGTGATGGTGTTGTTTTTCGTACACTCCATTTTTGTAGAACTCCTTCACCAATTTAGGATAGATGAGTGTATCATTGCTGAGTGCCTCTTCAAGACCTGCCTTCTTTAGTAAGGCTAAGATCTTGTGAAACTTTGGTGGAGCGGTTTTGAATTCGTCAAAATAGAGTCTGTAGCCCGAAATCACATTTGAAGCAGCCATTGATTCTTTAGTTGAGAAGAGAGATACTGCTGAGCTTTTGTCTGAGTTAGGGTTTTACTTTGAGAGAGAGAGAGAATGAGAGATAATATTTTGAACTTCAGATTTCAAAATCACGGTTCCAATTTGTACTTGTAACTTCCCTCTCTCTTTTTGACTTAGTGGGACAGGTGTTGCAGTTTGCTTGGCTCTACGATTTTGACTGTTTAGGAATGTCTTGATTTGCCCTTTGAGTCTTGGTCTTTGAGATGTCCTCGGGATGACTACGATCGTAGAGATAGTCTTCGATTGTTGAGTCGGTTCTCCATTCGTAGAGTCGTCCCTACGATCGTCGAGTCTGTCCGTGATTATTGAGTCGATCAACATTCGTGAGAAGTCATGCTCGTCGAGTCATGTCCGCGGTCGTTGAGTTTGATCGACATTTGTAGAGTCTATCCTGCGATCGTCAAGTCTGTCCTACTATCGTCGAGTCTGTCCTACGATCGTTGAGTGCACGCACTTATGAAAGTTGAGTCTTTCTTTGTGATCGTTGAGGTAGTTATTTATTCGACTCTACGATCGTGATCTTTCCTTTATCATGTCTACGATTTTGAGTGCGGCCTTTTATATATGTCATGGTTGGTTAGCACAATCTAGAGCATAGATTCAAGGTTGAAGATTTAGCATGCCTAGCTCACTTATTAACTTGTTAAATCTGGATTCATCTAATGGTTTAGTAAAAACATCAATGAAGTTGATTTTCGGTAGGGATATATTGTAAAGAAATAGTTCCATTTTGCACATGATCCCTAATGAAGTGATACCTTATCTCTATATGCTTGGTTCTAGAATGCATAATGAGATTATGAGTTATTGCTATGGCACTTGTATTATCACGGTGTATAGGTATAGACTTGAAATCAAACCCATAGTCGACTGGTGATTTCTCATCAAAGGATCGAAACACAATGACTTCCGGTGATGAATGTATTAAACCTGCGGTTGAAGTGGACTTTGAGTTTTGCTTTTCTTTGAACCAAGACACAAGTTTGTTCCTAGTAATTGACAAGTGCCCTTTGGTACTCTTTCTATCTATTTTCCATCCCGAAAAGTCGACATCTGTGTATCTATTAGTTCAAAAGAGGATTCCTTGGGATACCATGACCCTAAGTAGGGTGTACCCTTAAGATACTGAAGATCCTCTTTCTGATGAGACAAATGTGACTCTTTAGGGTTAGCTTTGAAATCTAGCACATATCGTATGTTGCAAATATTATACTCTGAGTCTCTTGGCGATTAGGTATAAAGAGAACTATCATACCTCTGTATTGAGTTATATCAACACGTTTACCATTCTCATCCTTGTCAAGCTTGGTTGCGGGAGCAATTGGTGTTTTTTCATGGAGAAAGGTGATTCCATGCCATACTTCTTTAATAAGTCTTTGATGTATTTGGCTTGGTTGACTTGTAGTTCTTCATCGATCTGCTTCACTTGCGATCCAAAGAAGAAATTGACTCACCCATCATGCTCATTTCAAACTTTCTCTGCATTAGCTTGAGAATCTCTTACATAACTTTTCATCAGTAGAACCAAAAATGATATCATCAACATATATTTGAACTAATAAGACTTTGTCCTTATGCTTTCTAAGAAACAATGTGGTATCTACTCTACCTCTAGTGAACCCATTTTCTATTAAGAAGTTAGTCGATGTGTTTTATACCATGCTACAGGTGCTTGTTTAAGACCATATAAAGCTTTATCTAATCTATAGACATAATTGGAAAGAGATGGATTGATGAAACACGGAGGTTGTTCTATGTAGACTTCTTCTTGAAGCTCTCCATTTAGGAATGCACTCTTGACATCCATCTAAAAGACTTTAACTTCGTGTGAGTAGCAAAAAGGCAAGAAAGATTACGATAGCTTCTAGTCATGCAGCAAGGTGCAAATGTCTCATCATAGTCGATGCCTTCTTCTTGAGAATAGCCCTTTGCCACTAATCTTGCCTTGTTTCTTGTAATGACCCCATCTTCATCCATTTTGTTCACGAAGACCCACTTGGTTCCTATAACGGGATGACTCTTTGGTCTTGGTACCAATCTCTACACTTTGCTTCGTTCAAATTGGTTGAGTTCTTCTGCGTGGCTTCTATCCATTTGGAGTCTTCCATAGCATCTTCTATCTTCTTTGGCTCTATCTGTGATGGGAAGCTTAGATAGAAGCATTTATTCGAGAATAGCGACTCTTGTTTTGACTCTTGCACTCGGATCTCAATGATTAGATCTGAGTGTGATCTCTTGCCCATCTGTTCCCGGTTGGGACATACATTACGATGCCTTCTGTCTTAAGTCTTCAAGGTCTATCTCTTCTTCTTGGGTGGAGGCTCATTTGTCTTGAATGGACCTCTCTACGATCTTATTATCACGCTCTACGATTTCCTTTATCGGCACTACGATTGTAGTGTTTAGCTCGACGACTTCATTTGTAGTATACGCCTTATCGGTCGTAGTGTCTTGAGGCCTTTGTTTTGTCTAAGTCGGTTTCATCAAAGATGATATGTATTGAGACTTCGACACTCGGTGTCTTCTTGTTGAACACTTTGTAAGCTTTCTTTGTTTGTGGCATATCCAAGAAAGATCCCTTCATCGACTTGGAATTTGGAATTTTGTTGAATCTTTGCTTTTCGTTGTTGAGAATATAACATGCTGTAGCCAAAGACATGGAAATAGGCGACACTTGGCTTTCTTCCTTTCCACGGTTAAGTAGGGTGTCTTCTTGATCGTAGAGTGAATTAATGATACATTACATGTGTGTAGCATGCGGTGTTGGCGACTTACGCTTGAAGTATTGAGCGAGATGAAATTGCTGCTGCTAGTAGAAGTCCTTCAACCTCTATCGGGGTTCATTCTTTCTTCAAACAACTCCATTTTGTTGAGGAGTTTCGTGGAGTCGAGAAGTTATGGTGATGCCATTATGCATGTGCGAGGCGATCCATTTCGAGAAATCAATTCTCTGCCATGATAACTCCTTATGGCCTTGATTTTCTCTCCTTTTTCGTTCATCACCGGTCCCGAACATCTTGATTAATTGAAGCTTGTCTCATCCTTTGAAGTTAGGAAGAATACCCGTATGAATGCTGGTGTAGTAAATCGACTACTGACTAGAGTATCTTTTTCCTCCAAGGTGGTTGTTGGGATTGGCCCAAAGAGATCCATGTGGAAGCAGCTGCGGGGGTTTGTCGATGGAGTTAGCAGTCTTGCTCTTGAATGAGCTTTTGGTTTGCTTTCCAAGCTGGCAGGCATTGCATGGCCTTTCCTTCACAAAGTTGAACTTGGGTAGACCAGCTACGAGATCCTTTGATGCCAGTTTGGACATGCTTTTGAAGTTTAAGTGGGACAGTCTTCTATACCATAGCCATCTCATTTCCTTGGATGCTTTTTCCAGAAAACATATTATTTCATCAGAGCTTATTTGACCAAGGTCTATAGTATAAACATTTCCTTCTCTTGTTCAGGTTAGCTTTATGGCGGATATCTTGGATCTCGACTTGACATTGATTGTTGAGAAATGTTACTTGATGACCCTTGTCGCGAGTTGGGTGATGCTTAGAAGGTTGTGTTGAAGTCCTTCCATAGGCTACTTTCTTTGAAAGATATTGCACCATTGCCAGTGAGCTATATCCTCTTGTCTTTCCCGTAGTTATCTCCAAAGATGGTGAGGGACCCTCCTTTTCTACATAGTTAGATAATGAGTTTTGTTCCTGTCGTATGCCTTGAGCATCCCTTTGTCTAGATACCGTGTTGAGGTCGTGGAGCTCTTTTCTGTTAAAACATTTTAACCTTCATTTTGGTACCCATATTTACATGGGTCTTACGTATTAGTGCCTTTGGGAACCCAAACTTGTCTAGTCTTGGGTCTCACATGCATGGAGTTATAATAACACTTTGTAGCTTTATGACCGTACTTATCACATATGACACATCTATTATGATGCGTGCACGTGTGTGTGTGATTCATCCTCCACTTGGACTTGTGTGGTTCCTTAGTTAGTATACATTGGCTGATTCTCTTTCTTCCACGTGTCCTTAGGTTTCATAAATAGTGATGAGTGAGCCTTACCTCTCTTGTACCTTCCCGGTAGATTTGTAGAGTTAGTTTTGCTTGACTCTACGATTCTTGAGGTTGGTAGGTAGAGGTTGGAGTTCTTCTTCTCCTTTATGAAACCCAGGACGGCGATGTGATCCTTTACTTCTCTACGAGTATAACTAGAATCGATAAACAAGGTTGAATTTGGTTCTTCCAGCTGTGAGGATTTAACAAAAGCAATGCCTCTACTAAAGCCTGAGACATTACTAGAGCTAGTTTCCATTATCTTTTCCACACTTAGCTCTGAGATGGATTCCCCAAAGCCTAAGCACATTACGCCGAATGTGCTTCTCTGACTAGAGAGCAGGCAGTCCATGGATGATGAGGATTTATTCCATGCAGAGATAGTCTTCTCTAGATCCTCAATTTTAGAGGTTAGCTTAGACTCTCTTTGTGCATGATGTGTGTTTGTCTGCTTTAAAGTTTCATTCTCAGCTTCAAGCTTGGAGAGAAGATCAGTACTTAGAAGGGTTGTTTCAAGCTCTTCTTGAACTTTCTTCTTCTCCTCTTGAAGAAGTGAATGATCCTTGGACAACACTCTGAACCACTTCATGTATTGATGTAGATCATTGGTTATGCCACGCAGTGCAGTTCTTAAGTCATTCATATCTACATCAGGTGAGTTGAAATCAAATACCTCATCGAGATTTACATTGTGAATGTTGAGGCTTTGTTTGTCCTTTGCATGTTTGGCCATTAAGCACAGATTGGCCATTTGTGGTTCTTCTTCATCTCCAGAGTCAGCATTTGAATCATTATCTGAATCACTCCATGATCCTCCAGCTACCAGGCCTTTGTCTCTTTTATGAGGCCTCTTGTTTCCTTTGTATTCCTTCTTTCCATGTTGTTTCTTCTTTAGTTCTTCTCTTAGGGGTTTGTTGCAGTTGGCAATGAAATGCCCGAGCTTCTTGTAGTTATAGCATAGATCATTTATTTGCTCACAGCGCTATTGTAGTTCTTGACCTTCTTTTGCTTTTGCTGCGGCTTTGCCTTGGCGCATGAACCTTCTTAGTTTTCTTACCATCATGGCAAGATCGTCATCATCGTCTTCATCATCGTCGATTCAATCTCGGTGATGACTTTTGATACACTTTCGGTTGCTTTGAGAAGCAACACCCTTTTCCTTCCTTCTTTCTTACGAAAGGGTTTGATACGTTAGGTCGACTCCGGCTCGTATGTCGGGAGATTGCCATATAGTTGTTGAAGCTGTCATCTCGTTAAGATTCTTTGACTCTCTTATTGCGATTGGTCTTGGCATCCCACTTGCTTTCGGTAGGGCTCTCATGAACTTTATGGTTAGATCTTTGTTAGGATAGATCTTTCCGTATGCTCGTGAGAGAGTTGAAGCGAGAATGTTGAATCTTTCATAAGTGGCGATTACATTTTGCCTTGCACGAAGCAAACATCTCGTCTTCTTTGTGTTAGAAGAAGGCATTTTGTTCTCTCTAACTTCTTGATTCCGCCGTGCATGATCGGCGGTGCTTCCCGGACTTCCTTGGTACATTTTGCGATTTACAACATTGTCAAAGCAGATTGTCCTCTCAAGATTGGAGCAGGATGTTCTTAGCCTTTTTGTCAAGTTGGATGGCTTTCTTCTACGTGTATACATCCATTCTTCTTTCACTTTGATTTGTACTTTGTTTGGCTAAATCGATGGTTGGTGCAAGCTTTGTTGGTATATAGGGCCCATTAAAACGGTCTCAAATAGATCTTCATCTATTGAGTCCATGTAAGCTTGCATTCTAACTTTCCAGTTAGCAAATTTATCCTTGTTGCACATTGGTGGCTTGCTGCCTCCCCCGGTCCTGGATTCGCTTGGTACGAGTGCCATTTGGATCTACTAAAGCGTGTAAGCTGTAAAATAGAACCTGCTTTGATACCAATTGTTAGTTCTTAGTAGGCACAAGTTATCTAGAAGGGGGGTTGAATAGATATTTGAAAATCTTTTCTATTTTAAACTTGTTCTTAGATAATGATTAAAACTTAGCGGAATTAGTATTTGTTTTAATCTTCTTAACCAACAATGGAGTTATGGCGAGTAAAGCGGTTATAGCGAAATATAGCGATTATAGCGAGATATAGATGACACGAGTTGTTTTTAAGTGGTTGAGCACTCAAAGCTCTAGTCCACTCTTCTACTCAACGCAGTAGGATATCCACTAAGGATGTCTTTTACAATCTTACGAATCACACTGATTCCTTCTACAGACCCGGCCCGATCAGGAACTTCTCTAGTTCACTCTTGAACTCTTCAAGTCCAGCAGACTTGGCTTTCTTCTGATTCACTTCTGAACTCTTCAAGTCCGGCGAGACTTGGTACTCTTCTTGATTGATTGATGGTTGTTGTTGTTGCGTTACGAAGGTTCTACTCGTTTCTTTGTGTAAGCCTTTGTTTCGTTAGGCCGAGTAGGTGAGCAAGCTTTTCAATATCTCGGATCGTAGAGTTGAGCCTTAGAAATTCTTCACGTTGAATGTTTGATTGTTTGCTTGTTTCTCTCTCTCATCATCGATGCGTATATATGTGATGTTGAAAACTATCAGTTGGATCCATCCGTTGTGGCATTAAATGCTTACGAACTTTACGTCTTTGCGATGGAGACATTTACGCACATCTACGAATTACGCATTACGGCTCGCGACACTGCGGTTTGCTTTCTCACCTACCACACGAAAAGGTGTTTTGTCCCTCTTATCCATAGTCTTATCCTTTGCTTCTTCAATCGCTTCTTTGTTGCATACTAAGGATATTTCATATATTACGGGGTGATGAAACCGCTGCGACATCAGGATCCATTCCTCGTATGTTGAATTAACAACTCATGAGGCAGCGTTTTACGACATAGGGCGAGATGATGCTCTACGATTGGATCGTGATGTTCTACGGTTAAGATCGTAGTGGCTTTGACTTGCATCTACTACGATGCTATCGATCGAGAACACTACGATTTCTCTTAAACTTTCATGCACTACGATCTTCTCTTGCTCGTGTTGTTGACTCTACGTTCCCAACAACACACCTACGATCGTTGACTTATAAACTTCACGTTTCCTTGACACTGCTACGATCGTGGAGTTAGCTTGGTGAGCGTTGGGACCACTCTACGATTTCAGAAGAGTCCCTTTCAAAGCGGGCACCTACGATCTTCGGGCTCTCGTTTTACGCCTTGACTTACTGCAATGTTGATCGATTGATGCACTACGATTTCTTCAAGACTAATCTATTACATCTCAAGATCAACTAATGATTTTGATCTTTCTATCTATACATTCTAGAAACGAGAATGATACCGTTGAAAGCTTAGTTCAACCTAATAATTTTGATGATCTATCACTACGTCCTTGTACATATATTCTTTAAAGGACCTTACAAATAATCATGAACACATGCATTAAAACATCAAATCATAATATGCATTCTCCCAACATATTTATTAATGGACATGATCATGTCAACAAGCGTCCATCAATGCACTCACGGGCCAATGAGGACTTTTTCCACATCATTTGTAACATTACGGTTATGATTATTGAATAATCCACGGTCATAATCATACCAAGTCCATCTATGCACTTTATAGGCCACATATGACTTTCAACAAAATATAAACATGAGGATGATGACAATGATATAAGAATTCAATAAAACAAGTTCAAGAATTAAATTATCCGGGAACTAATAACGTCCAAATTGTCAACATGATCTTTGCTTTGTAGAGTAAAATTCAAGAATGCTCGGAAGAATATTTCAATGAAAGATCTTTGGATGAAGCGCAAATATCGAGGATATTCCACTAAATTCATGGAGTATAGAAGTCAAAACTTTAACCATTTGAGTATAACAAGGAATGGAATAACAAAAGAAATCACCGAGCGTGCGATAGATCAAGACGTGCGAGTTATTCCAACAGAATAATAAATAACGAGAATCGGTCCGGCGTAAAATGCACAGATAGGATATTCTAAGAATAATAAAAAGCGGAATCGGGTCCAACATAAAAGCATGCAGACATGATATTCCAGCGAGAATAATAAAGAGCGGAACGGTCCGGCGTAGAAACGCATGTGAACGAGGATGTTCCATGAGAATGATAAATAATGGAACGGTCCCGGCGTAAGCCTTACAGATGGGATGTTCCAACATAATGATAAAGAATGGAATAATGAAGAATTTCATCAAGTATAGAATTCGCTTGGCGTATCTGAGTTATTCAATAGAATAATAAAGAATGGAATAATGAAGTTCTCTTCATGGATAAGAAAGAAATAATACTCCCTACCTTGGAAAAAGCGGATCTTTGGAATAGTGAGGTAGCAGACTTTCTTCTTCTTTCTCTATAATTTCTCTCTATAATAATCGCTTCTAAAGCTTTTGTGAATTGGTAAGAAATGAAGGAAGAATGAGCTTATTTATAGAAAATATAGTTTCGATAATTGCACGTTTTAGGGCTTGAAAATTCTGATACAATACCTCAACAACTTTTTTATTTTTAATTTAGTCCTGCAAGTATTATCAAACGTGCACCACCTCCCTAATAGTAAATAATGTGAATCAATAGTTCAATCATGTGAATCAATAGTATAATCATGTGAAAATACGAATTCTTGTATAGTACCTCCATCTATACCTCCATTTTTAACTTAGTCATGCAAGTATTATCAATCTTGCACCAACTCCCCTAATAGTAAACAATGTGATTCAATATTACACACATGTGAACAAATAGCTATATAAGCATGTGAATTAGTAGCAATTAATTGCTCATTTATCAGATAAATTACCCAATTTATCAATATAACCCTAGACATCAATTATCATCGGAATAGATGTCGATTTCCACTAACACTAATAATCCCGACCTGATGGAACTATCAAAATTCATTTTAATCAACACAACTTATTCATCATTAATATTATAACTCATAATATTTAACAACCGGTCGTTCCTAGGAAAGAGGGGGCTTTCGATAAGGATTTCTCTTATTATTAGCATGATTAGGTGACCAAACCTCTCCTTGACACAACTTACAGACATTGTCGATATTGCAAATAATAATATGAATAACTTTGTGGTCTCGATTATTGATTTTATAATATAAAATATTATCACAAATGATCTTGTGACAATAATTGAATCAATAATATGAGAGATATGATGCGGCAATTCTTTGTAGCAATAATTGAGTATAAGCGAGTGACTTCTCACGTAAGCATTAATAATCAATACAGTGTACTACTATGCAACCACGCGTGATATTCATTGTACTTTTAACACCGGGTGTTTCATCGGGTTAACAGTAAAACTTCCGCCGTTATTTTCATAAAGTATTTTTGTCGTTTTCTCAATCGAAAATAAATTAAGATTCTTGAGGGGATCCACCAATGATTCTTGTAGATTTATGCGAATATTCTCTGTTAAAATGAATATTCTCCAGACCAATCGAATATTATATAACAACTTTGCGTACTTTTTACGAAATTTGTAAATATTACCCACAACTATAACATTATATCAAATCCACACCATAATATTCAAAAATATATTTTCGAGAAAATTTAATCTTTATTCAAAAAGTTGGGGTCTTACAACCTCCCCTTCTTATGAAATTTCGTCCTCGAAATTAGGGTGCGTACCTGGTATGTCGAAGAGGTAAGGATATCTTGATTTCATCTTAGATTCTAACTCCCAGGTCATTTCTTCCACATCGTGGTTTCTCCACAAAACTTTGACTTGAGGTTCTAACTTTGTTTTATCCATGTCCAAAAATACCTCAAAAATAATCATAGTGGTGTAAAATTCAAGAATGATCAAAACATGGATCTGATCAAAGCTAGTATCCACGAGTTAATAGATATTTTGGAACTAAAAGGAAAATTTTTGGGAGGAAAAGGAAAATTTTTTTTTTAGATGAATAGTGTCGTATTCGTAAATAGTGTCGTACACGTGAATAGTAACTCCAACACCAAAAGTTCCAAATTTGATAAAAACTTTAGATCAATATTTAAAGCATAATGATATTGAAGAAATAATATCATTACTTAAAAAAAAATAATATCCTTTACCTCGAAAAGACCAAAAAGATTTAAAAAAACAGGATATAAGCTATGACTTGAACTTGCTTAGTATAGCAATACTCAAAATATACTCAAAATACTCACAAGAATACGCTCGATAATATATAGAGAGAAAACTTGGGTTTTCGGTGTGATTTTTAATTCTAACCCAAAAGCACCTATTTATAGGAAAATGCTTTAGAACACCAAAGTAGAAAATTTATTAAAATATTATATATATATATATATATATATACAAATTTGTCTACGCACCTAGAACCATCTGAATTCAGCAACTTGCATGTGTTTAATGAGGCTAAGCAAACACAAAAAACGTTTTTGTTAATTAAAACTTCTAAAAATCAATTATTTTGGAACTTCAATAATTCATAATAAATAGCCCTTTTATCAGAAAATTCAAATCATGAGTTTTTATAGGAAATTCAATTCTCTACAACTTTCCGAAGAAAGTTTTTCCAAATTCAAACAAAATTGACCAAGAAATCTACAAGCGGGTGATTTTCTAAGGTATAATCAAATTTCGATCAATAAATGGGGTCCCACAGAGCATGTTTAACATGTTTTAAACATTTATTGCAACAAAAATACTCTTCCTCCTCAGTATACTCATATATCCCACATTCGTTGTAAAAATATCACCATTATTATATTATTAAAATAATATATTTAAATGAATTATTTTATCGAGAATAAGATAAAATATTAATTTTCAACAATTGTCACATTAAAAATTTTCTCCATCTATATCCACATAAAATCAATATTTTCCTCATCATATGAATCAATAATTAATTATTCACAAATAATATTATGAGAATCACAATATTGATAACAGTGCGGTTCTAGAAAAAGGGGCTTTCAATAAGAATTTCTCACTTCTTGGTAGGCCTTAATTAGGTGACCAAACCTCTCCTTAGACAGAACTTTCTAGACATTGCCAATAATGTTATCTAATAATATTATTAGGATAATATGAATTATTGCTTCGATAATGAAAAATCTTGTGTAATGACAATTATTGAAACAACAAAGAATATAAAATATCAACGCAAAGAATTATTAAATCAATAAAATCTTGATAAAGTAATTATCTGTAACCATTATTGAGTAGTGCCTTCTTATGTAAGAATCAATAATTGGTGCAATCTGGGTATCTTCTTGTGTTTTTATCCGCAAGTATTTTAACAGTATTAGCAGGTAACAACTTCTGCAGATTATTTTTAAACAACTTATATTTGTCGTTTTCTTCATCCAATCGCTTTAGTTATGGGATCCACAAAAGACCGCGTAAATCAATACGAATATTCCCCGACAGCAAGAATATTCCACGACCAAACGAACATTCCCCAACAACAATGAATATTTTATAACCACTTGCTTATTTTGAAATATTTACGTATTTTACCCATAACTATCCACATTAATCAAATCAACCCTTACTATTTCAAAATAATAAATAGAGAAAATTAAATTTCATTAATAATAAGTTGAGGTCTTACTACCTCCCTCCTTATGAAATTTTGTCCTCGAAATTGACGACGCACTCGGTGTGTTTGAAAAGGTGAGGATACCTCGCTTTCATTTCCGTTTCTAATTCCGGTCAATTCCTCTATAAGCATGATTCCTCCACAAAACTTTAATTTGTGGTATGACCTTTCTTGGCGTGGGACATGCTCCTTCCTATCCAAGATCTTGACAAGTGCACTCCTCATACGTTAAGTCTTGGCTATCTCGTCTGGGTTCTAACTCTATAACGTGGTTCGGGTCTTTCATATATTTCTGAATAATGAGATATGTGAAACACATTATGAACACGAGACATACTCGGAGGTAACGCGAGTCTATAGGCTACATTTCCTACTCGGTCAAGAATTTAAAATGGACCAATAAATCGTGGATTGAGCTTTCCTCTCTTCCCATATCTTGTAACTCCCTTCCATGGGAGCAACTCGCAACAATACATGATCCCTATACTAAATTCCACGTCCTTTCGATGAAGATTCGCATAACTCTTTTTGTCGATCTTGTGCCGCTTTGTATCGTTGTCGAATCATTTGGATCTTTTCGGTAGTCATACGTCTTAACTCGGGTCCCAACAATGTTGCTTCACCCACTTCATCCCAACATATTGGAGAGCGACACTTTCGTCCATATAATGCTTCAAATGGAGCCACACCTATACTTGCCTGATAACTGTTGTTATAGGAGAATTCCACCAATGGTAAATACTTATCCCAAGCGCCCTTGAAGTCAGGACACGAGTCTTAATAAATCTTCAAGAGTTTGAATAGTCCTCTTTGATTGTCCGTCCGTTTGAGGATGGTATGCCGAACTAAATCGCAAATCCGTGCCCATAGCTTTTTGCAAGCTAACCCAAAATCTCGAAGTGAATCTTGGGTCACGATCTGAAACTATGGATACAGGCATGTCATGCAACCTCACAATCTCATTCACGTACATACTAGCAAGGCGTTGAGGAATAAATCTCCGTGTCGGCAAGAAAATGAGCGGAACTCAAGTTAATCTATCAACAATAACCCAAATAACATTGATGCCTTGAGAAACTGTAGGAAGACCCGTGAACGAAATCCATGGTAATGTGTTCCCACTTCCATTTTGGAATCTCCGATTGGTTTGCAGCGGACCCTTAGGTACTAGATGCTCGCCTTTACACGTTGACAAGTTAAACACATTGAGATAAACTTTGCAATCTCTCTCTTCATATTATTCCACCAAAATGTATGTCGAAGATCACGATACATTTTGGTACTTCGAGATGGATTGCAAATGGTGTATTGTGTGCCTCCATCATAATCTTGTACTTTAAATCGAGTCGTTAGGAACACAAAGTCTAGAGTGGACTCGAAGTATTCCTTCTTCATCAATTCTCGCTTAGGAATAGCTCCTTCTTGTACTTTCTTCTTCATACGCATCGGCTCGGGATCGGTGGCTTGAGCAACCTTAACTTTTCTATTAAAGTTGGCTCTATCGTATACTTGACATCATCGCACTCATTCCGTGCATATGATCTTCTTACTCAGCGTCGACTACCACATTCGCTTTTCGAGGATGGTATTGAATAGTGTGGTCGTAGTCTTTCAATAGCTCGAGCCAGCGTCATTGCCGCATGTTGAGTTCTTTTGAGTGAAGAAATATTTAAGGCTTTTATGGTGCGAATATATCTCCACTTTCTCCCCATATAGATAGTGCCTCCATATCTTTAGCGGCAGCTTATTCTTTATGCCGCTAACTCTAGATCATGAGTAGGATAATTCCTCTCATATTCTTTAAGTTGTCGTGAGGCATAGGTTATGACTTTCCCACGTTTCATGAGAATACATCCTAACCTTTGCACGAAGCATCATTTGTAGATAACAAATCCATCGAACCGGATGGTATTGTTAGAACAAAAGTCAAATAAGTCTCCTCTTAAGCTCTTGGAAACTCTTCTCGCATTCTTCGCTCCAAACGAATTTTATATCTTTCCGAGTCAATTTGAGTTAATGGAGTAGCGATTCGAGAAAATCCTTCCACGAATCTCCGATAATAACCCGCTTAAGCCCAAAAGCTACGTACTTGATCAACACCACCCGATTTTGGCTCCCAACTTTGTATTGCTTCAATCTTGTGGGATCAACAGAGATACTCCATGTTTCGACACCACGTGCCCAAGGAATGCTACTTCCTCAAGCCGAACTCGCATTTCTTCAATTTGGCATATAGTTTGTTTTCACGAAGCCTTTGGAGTACCAAACTTCAAATGGTGCTCATGATCTTCACGACTTTTGGAATATATGAGGATGTCATCAATAAAAACAAAACGAATTGATCCAAATATTCCTTGAATACTCGATTCATCATATCCATGAAAGCATGAGGAGCATTAGTCAATCGAAAGACTTGACTAAGAATTCATAATGCCCGTCACCAGAGTTCTAAAGCGGTCTTTGGAATATCCTCGGTTCTAATCTTCAATTGATGATATCCGAATGAAGATCTATCTTTGAAAAAATTGTGCCCTTGCAATTTGGTCAAACAAGTCATCAATACTGAGGTAGAGGATACCTATTCTTGATGGTGACATGGTTCAATTCTAGATAGTCAATACAAAGTCGCATACTCCCGTCTTTCTTCTTTATGAATAAAATAGGAGCACCCTGAGGAGATGTACTAGGACAGAATGAAACCGATGTCTAACAATTCTTGTAGTTAGACCTTTAACTCCACGAAGTTCAATAGAGCCATTCGATATGGGGTTTTAGAAATGGGCTTTGTACGGAGTTCAAGATCAATAAAGAATTCAACTTCACGTTACGGGGTAGACAGGAAAGTTCTTCGTGAAATCGTCTGGGGAAAGTCGATAACAACGGGAATATTATTCAAATTTGACGTGTCTTTATTCAAATCCATAACATGAGCTAAGAAAGCTCGACATCCATTTTTCAATAAGCGAATAGCTTTATGATTAGATATGACGGTGATTGATTTTAATGGTTTAGTTGCTTGAATGCATACAACATGAGTTGGTTAGGAATATGAAAACTAACAACCTTACGAAAACAATCAATTTTGGCATGATGAGTAGTTAACCAATTAATCCCTAAAATCACATCAAAAGCAAGTATCTTTAAGGAGATAAGGTCAACAAATAAGGTGATGGCGCTTGACTTGAATCAAACAAGATTTATAAACGATGGATGTGATGAAAAGTTTCCTAAGCTGGAGTTTCCATGAGATAGGTCAAAGTCTAATTTCTCCCGAGTCAAGTTTAAGCGTTGAGCACAAGGTGAGAGAGATAAATGAATGGGTAGCACCCAGATCAAGTAAGGTATAAACTTCGCAAGAATTTATAAATAGCTTACCCGTGATCACCTCGTTGGGTTCCTCGCATTTTGACGATCACAACAAACGCTCTTCCCGTAATAGTTGACTTTGACTTTTACGGGATGTTTTCAGAAGTCATCGTCCCCATTGAACTAGGTTTCGCCACTGCATAACTGATCTCGAAGCGATATGTCCTTCCTTTCCATAATTATAGCATACCTTGAATCTGTTGTGGGCGGTTTGAATGATATGTCCCTCTTTCCCTCATTTATAGCATACGACCGGTGGTCGTTCTCCTCCTTAGAACCCGATTCGCTGCTAAGCCTTTGTCGTCTTCAGCATGGTCGTTGTTAAATCTCCTCTTTTAAAATCTCCTCGACTCGCTTCTTCTATTTTCATGGCCATGATTACCACCAGAGTGGTTACCATTTTCGTCCGTCTGTTTCTTTCTCCTTTGGTTATCGTTATTACATTGACCGCTATCTCGGTATGATCCTGGTTATGGTCCTTGGTTGAACATACTCGTTATCTCGCTTCTAATAATTGAGCCTCATTAACAACATCCGAATAGAGAGAAAATTTATGAGAAATGAGATATTGTCGTATCTCGGGTTTCAAAACTCTGAAACATCCACGTCATCGTTCCTCATTCTCCACCAAATGAGGTCTGAACACAGATAACTCGCAAACTTTGCCTCGTCTTTGAGACACCATCATGTTGTTTTGTTCTAATCGATGAACTCCACTTCCTTCATATATTGAACACTTTCGGAAAGTATTTGTCATTAAATAGTTTCAAGCGTCTCCCAAGACATCTTTGAGTCTGTGTTTGGATGGGTACGCTTCACAGACTCCCACCGAGTAGTCTCGCTACTCGCCACGGAACATAAAGGTGGCGAATGGAACCTTCTGTTCTCCGTGCATCCCAAGACATCGAATATCTTGGTAATTTGCTTGACCCATGTTTCCGCGATGATCGGATCGGCTTTCCCTTAAATTCGGTGATCCTGACTCTTTGAATTTGCTTGGGCTGTGATAAAACCGGTGAATTTCTATCATTTCCTCCGTATTTTGAACACGAGTCTCCCTAAATGCGATTTTGCATGAACTGAAAAAAGCTTCTAAACATCCCCTCGTTCATCATCTGCTTTCGGTGGTGTTGTTCACGGGAGGTACATCACCGACTGTAGCACATTCTCCTCGTTGGTAAAGAAACAGCATCTCCACGGCCTCATTTACTCCATTGTTAATATTCTCGATTACCGACATTCTCAAAATCTTTTGCCATAAAATAAGGGTTAATTGAAATCAATATATCACATAATATCCCTATATCTTGACCAACTAACAAATAAGCTTAGGTAGGACACACTTTAGCGAAGGATTTTCTCCTCCTCCTAGTTGTATTCCCGATCTCCGCGGAGATCATATCCTAAGCTCGATACTAATTGTGACGCCCAAAAATAGGTATACATCACCCATTACGAAGTTTTCAATACATGGCATGAAACAAACAACTACAACTTTATTATTACAACATATATAAACTGTGAGTTTAAATAAAGATATTGCCATCAAACAATATCCACACGCAAATAAATTCCCATCATAATTATTGATACATTATTTTACAAAATGGTGAGGACTACTAAACAACTCTCTCTAGAACCTTCATTCCATACCCCAAGACTAGTACTCTTTACATTCTCGCCTCCCGAGAAGAAAAAATGGAACAACAAGGAAAAGGGTGAGCTAACTAGCCCAAGAAAGAATATTATGACTAAGATAATATACAACAAATTATCGTTTGTCTTCAATAGGAAAAATCTAATAGAATACAATAGACAACAAGTTTTAAATCAATATTCATAGCTGAAATAATAATTCATTAGAAGAGTTAAGTAGAGAATGCAAACTACTATCTTCATGTATGAATTTAAAGTTCATCGCTCTATCTTTTATCCCCGTAATATCAATCAATATATATACGGAATCAAATATTCATCTTTTGCACTATAGGCCAAAGATATTCATCATTAGTCATATTTCATCTAAACACTGTTCATCTTTTGCACTACGTACCAAAGATATTCATCGAAATCATTCATCTTTGCACTACGTGCCAAAGATATTCAATAATATCATCATTTAAGACCGAGGATGATGAAAAATATTTTTAAAGAAAGAATCCCGGTGAAACAAAATGACAAGGATTAAGGATTAAGGATTAAGGATTCAGATTTTGTTTTATCCATGTCCAAAAATACCTCAAAAAATAATCATAAGTGGTGTAAAATTCAAGAATGATCAAAACATGGATACAATCAAAGCTAGTATCCACAATAGATATTTTTGGGACTTAAAAGGAAAATTTTCATTTTTAGATGAATAAT